>QANZ01017207.1:8867-93488 GCA_003254925.1 Chamaecrista fasciculata
ATATATATACTATTATATTATATAATATAAATCTTATTTTATTATATAATATAATATATATCTTATTTTAGTTTATCTTATCTTTTATTATCTTATCTTATCTTATCTATACTATCTATATATAATTATAAAGCTGAGTTCTAGGGTTCTCATGAGCTGCCATGTCAGCAAAAACAGTTTAAAAAATTAAAAGTAAATTAATTTCGGTAATTTATGAAGTATAAAAAATATAAATTATGATACTTATCTATGTTCCTAACTTTTCGGAACTAATTACAACCGTTACTACAAAATAAAAAATATTTAATAAAAATAACTTCACATAATCCCTATAATTTCGAATTAACAAGTTGGTGCGAACCCACAAGGGAAAATCCCACGAACCCACCACCAAGTTGAAATATACAACCCCAAGAAAGCTAAACAAAGGCCTAGATGATCACACTTGAACACTTGCACTCGAACGAACAAAGACCCGAAGTGTTGGAAGACGCCACAAGGATGATCAAGCCTTGATAAGTCTATAAGTTCAATGAAGAACCCTAAAGAGAACACACTCTCACAAGTTGGATAAACCAAACTCACAATATTATAAACTCAAATCTCAAATCTCAATTACAATAGGTCTTAAAGGAGTATTTATACTCTAAGTTGAAAGAAACCCTAATGGGTCATGAAACACTAAACCTAACTAATAATAAAACCCTAATGGACTTTTAAACATGAAGCCCAACTAATTAAAATAATAAAGCTGATTTAAATTGTCTTAAAATACTAATGGACTTCAAATACATTAGCCCAAACATAATAAAATTCCCACAAAATTAAATCCCAAAATACAAGCATCAAATTAAGCCCAAAATATGATTATTTAGGCCCAAATGAGTCTTCATATATGTAGCACTTGGTCCAAGCTCTTTAAATTCTGGTCTTTGAGCCCAAATCATGTTGCATAGCTCCACTTTCGGCCCATATCAAGAAAATGAAGTTTTCAACATTATTTGGTGACACACTTGATATTTTCCTTTTGTTAAGCCTCTTGAATTAGCCCATATAAAATCTCCTTGATCCACTTAGCTCCCAATGTTGTGATTAGTCCATTTCGAATTCGCAATGAACCTTCGGTTGTGTTTCGCATCATCCTGTTGGAGATTGTGCCCTAGGGCCAATCATTTTATATATATGTTTTGAACATATTGATTAATTTATGGAGATAAATTAATGGTTATCATATTATTAGCATGTTTACTATGATAACAGTTCATGATTAATTACTAGATAATTAATCTAAATCTGTCCCTGGTCGATTGTTTTTGTGGGAACAAAAATGAACTAAGACCAGCATGACCTCGGTGCATAGAGATGCATGCACTAGATGCTGGAACGAGAGTCATGGTGCAATTACGTAAGGGGTTACGAGTTGCTGGACATGACCCGGAGAGTCCTGCATGGGTTTAGTCATCAGCTTGCCTTTCCTGTACGCCTGTCACGACGCCTTAGACCTGAGGTCATCATTATTCCGGCGTTGCAGTTGTCAGACTCTGGCTTAGTCTAACGTTGCTCGTAACAAGGTAGCCATAAGGGCTAAGTACGGGTTTGGTTGATTGCCGTGCTGAGGAATGTGGTTTGGCCAAGATGGGAATTTGTCCCTCATTAAAAGGGAGATATCTAACTGGCGCCCTCGATGAGTCTGTTCCAGGAAATGCGTGGCCACGCTGGGAAATGGGACTTACTCAGGAAATCGAGAAAGTTGAGGTTTGGATTATGGATGACTTTCCTGTGCCTAATCCATGACCAAGATATCGTGTGACAATAGGGGCTATGACAAGGTGGTACTAAGGTTAAGTCGGTTTTGGTAAAAACGATAACTCACGTGTTTTGGGTAGTTGTGATGGCTTGCTAGAGTCCGCTCACGACTTGTAGGTCATGGAGATGACTTGCTGCCAACTTCACGTGGGGCCTGCTGGGTTACACATGAGCAGGATCAGGACACCGCTTAAAGGGACACGAATTAGGGTTAATTCGTGGGTCACTCCGGTGGCACGATTTAAGATACAGCGAAATGTCTGGGACATTAAGTCTTGTCTTAATTAATCTACAGTTGTGAAATATTTAAATTTGTGGGACAAGTTTAAATATAATAATTGTTAAATGATTAATGGGGATTAATTATTTACAATTAAAATATTAGGGAAAATAATTCAGATAAGGTTTCTAAAAGTTAGGAAATTATTGAATTATAAAATTCCCAGATATTGGTATGAGGGTGGCGCCTCATGTGTTATATTTGGATTAATAAAATTGTTTTATTAATTTAAATAATAAGTTTGAATTCAAAAGATTTGATGGAGATATCAAAAGATTTGAATTCAAATAGATTTGGTGAGATCTCAACTCAGGATCTTTGGAGAATCATGACTTCCTAAGAGTTAGGAATATTTTTATTTATAAAATTCCAAGATAAAATAGATGGAGCATGGCGCCTTTCTTAGTGGGTCCCAAGGGAGATTTGATCTTCCATCTGATTCCCTAAGATTACGATTTGAATTTAAATTAAATATTATGGTAATATTTTAATTGTAAATTCAATTCATGAAGCCATATTATTATGATTATGGAATTATAATAATGCTCTAAAAATAATCATTAAAAACCCTAGGCTAGGCTCCTAAGGGAGATAGAGAGCTCATGTGTGATTTGGTCTTCCTCCTTGTAGAGAGAGAAGAAAAATCGCCATTCTAAAAAAAACCCTAGCTTCCAAGTGAGAGAAAATTTTGGCTCTCAAGAGTTGAGAGAGGAAAAATCGAGTTTGCCTAAGGAGTTAGGAAATTCGATTTGAGGTTACCAAAATTAGGGTTTGTGAGAGAAGGAAAAACAAGAAGGAGTTCTTGTTGGGGCTTTCCTTTTGCGCCACCTTGTTTGATTCAAGAAGGAGTTCTTGAAGTCAAAGTCACTGTAGATTGGTCCCTAGTTCTTTTGGAGAAAAGAACGGAAGGCTAGCACCTTGGTGCCCGAGAAACTGTTCGTGTGGATCACCGGCAGAGGGAGGACGCTACGAGTGGACTCCTAGGACACGCCTTGTACAACCAACCGATTGGAACTCGTGAGGTATACCACTATCTTAACAGGTTTTAAATTCTACTAGCGGATCCGTTCGGGAATTTTAGGATTTGGCGCGTTTTTATTTTAATTTTATATTTGCTTCCGCTGCGTTAGGCACCTAGAATTCCCAACAGTGGTATCAGAGCCAAGCTAGTTCTAGGATTTAAAACTGTTTATGTGTACATATGATGTATGATATGTGTGTTTACCGCTTTCAATCACGTTGTTTTGGTTTTACAAAGAAATCCACCGAACGTTTTTCTTAAAAAAATTCAATCTACAGAAAAAGGTGCAAATTATATGTATATGATACATATGGAATCGATAGGATCGATTGGAAAAATTCTCTTGAAGTTTAAGGCCAAAATCGAAAATCCTTTATAATTATAATTAAAAGTGTTTTAATTATAATATTATAGAGGTGGCTGAAAATTTATTAAAATTATGAATTTTAAAATTTTGGGGGGTCAATAATTTAAATTCTAGAATAAGATTCCTGAATTTTATAATTATTGATAAAAGGCCTAATCTCAAGAAAGGCATTTTAAAATTGCACAGACCCTAAATTAAACACAATTTTTAAAATCGTTTTTAAATATGTGTTGTATGTCGTGTTTGACATAATTGTATGAATTGTTCATATTTGAATTGTGTGGTGTTGGATATGGCTCTAGGAGGTTTATTTCGGTAAATACGGTCTGTGTGTCGTCTCCCTCTACTCTTATGTAATTTTACTTTCGGTTTATACCTCAATGTAACTGGGGTTTATTCATGTGTAATTTTATTTTTTCTTTTAGAAAAGTTCTCTCATTGGCTTGGGAGAATTCTAGGGTAGATGAGTCATATCTAAACACGGAGTATGTTTTTACATTTAGTTTGTATGTGATGCGCTAGATGTATGTTTAGGGTGCAAAATTTTAACATGCTATTTATATATCGCGCTACAACCACGTATACGATACGAGCGTGGGATTTTGTATACGATACAAAATCCGGGCACATGTTTATATGTATGAGATACATGGGGTAATAAACATGTGGCATGACTCGTTTAATTTTAAAAGGAGTTTTAAAATTAAACTTTAAAACGAAACATTTTAAATTAAAAATCAAACCCTTTTAGAAAATCTTAAGTTTTTAATGTCATCGCTAAAACGCCCTGTCAAAATCTTGTTCATCGTGGAACGTTGATTGCCCTCAGCGACACGTATCTACCTTGACCTTGAGGAGACACGGGTGAATGGGAGTTTCAACACGACGCCTGTTAAAATCCTGGTTCTTTAAATGCGGTGATCGCCCTCAGCGACACGTATTTAGTTGGGCCTTGATGATATGGGGTTGGGCCTCGGCCTCGTTGTTTTGAACCTAGCCATTCACATGTTTTACCGTGTGACTTAATGGGGTTATCAAAACAGTTTTGGACCGCAAGGCATTAGATGGGATAAACATGCCATAATAAGTATCATATGATGATACAGTCCCATAAGGATCTAAGAGTCACATAGAGATGTGATTGGTAAGGAGTTACCTACCTAAATAACCAAAGAGTGCATGATCGCCCTCAGCGATGGTAAACTTTGGTGAAATATGGGTCTTAGCCACTAATAATAAATTTTACTAGGTTTTATAAAATGGTGGATATATATTTTTCTGCTAGTTAAACTTTTCATATCTTAGTTCTAGAATCAATGGCAAACAATAGTTCAACGTTATTACTGCGATCTATCCTTGATAAGGATAAATTGTCTGGGACAAAATTCCTTAACTGGTATCGTAATTTGAGAATAGTTCTCACCCAACGAAGGAAGTTGCTGACTTCCTTGACTGGTTTTGTAATTTGAGAATTGTTCTCACCCAACGAAGGAAATTTTATGTCCTAGAAATCCCTCCCCTGAAGAGCATGCCAAGGACGCTCCAAGAGCTCAAAGAACTGCTTAGGAGAAGCACTTCAATGACTCTGTGGACGTTGCTTGCCTGATGCTAGCCACGATGGTTCAAGGAGTTGAACACGGGAACATTGTCGGCTTTTGAGATGGTCACACATCTCAAGGAAACGTTCCAGAACCAGGGGAAAGGGAAGGGCAAAGGAAAGAGGAAAGGAGACGCCGAGTTTGGTGGGACCAAGCCAGCGGCTGAGCCTAACCCACTACCTACCAAGAAGGCAAGGCCTTCAAAGGATGCAATTTGCCTTTTAAGAAATTGCAAATTGTATTTGGAAGATCAAAAGAATAAAAGGAGAGATGAGATCTCTTCTTCTGGTATCTTTGTTATAGACGTTCACTTGTCTACTATAACCGCTTGGGTATTAGATACAGCATGTGGTTTTGACATTTGATGTGAAGGGTCTTAGAGACAGTAGAAAGATGGACAGAAGCGAGATGGACCTACGAGTAGGCAATAGAGCAAGGGTTGCTGCTGTTGCTGTGGGAACATGCGAGCTTGTTTTGCCCTCTGAGCTTATCTTATTGTTATCATGTTCCTTCTTTAAAGTTCAAACAATGCTTCTCCTTCTTATTTGATAAGGAAGGTTTTGCATGTATTAACTGAAAAGAATGGTGTTCAATTTATAAAGATGATGTTTATTTGCTTATGTGATTTGCAAGATAAACATTACGTCTTGAAATTTGAACGTTAACACGATAACAATATCTATAACAATGATACGAAAAGGATTGAGATTAGCGAATCTAATCCTACATACCTTTGGCATTGTCGTTTAGGCCATAAAACGAGAAACGCCTAGAGGAGCTCCATGGAGATGGACTTCTAAGCTCATTTGATTTTGAATCATATGATGCTTGCGAATCTTGTTTACTTGGAAAAATGACAAAGGTGCTTTTCACTGGCCATAGTGAGAGGGCATCAGACTTGTTGGGGATCATACATAGTGATGTATGTGGACCCATGAGTACTCAAGCTGAAGGTGGTTACTCTCACTAACTGCTTCAATAGGTTTGACTATGGCTACCTATTAAAGCATAAGTCGGAGTCTTTTGAAATAGAGATTTCAAAGTGAAGTAGAGAACTAACTTGACAAGAAAATCAAAGTCCTTCGATCCGATCGAGAAGACGAGTATTTGAGTCAAGAATTTGTTGATCATCTTAGAAGTTGTGAGATAGTCTCACGACTTACCCCTTCTGAAACCCCATGGTGGATGGTGTTTTCGAGAGGAGGAATCGAACCCTATTAGATATGGTACGATCTATGATGAGTCAGACCGATCTTCCACCATCCTTTTGAGGATATGCTTTAGAAGCTGCCGCGTTCACACTAAACCGTGTTCCGTCTAAGGCAGTTGAGAAGACACCATATGAGATATGGATTGGGAAGAGTCCCATAGTGTCTTATCTCAAAATTTGGGGATGTGAAGTTTACGTTAAGCAAACGATAAACTATTTCCCAAAAGGTGCTTGTAGGGTACCCCAAGGAAACGAGGGGATACCATGTTTACTGCCCATCTGACAACAAAGTGTTTGTAGTCAGAAGTGGATTCTTTCTAGAAAAGGATCTTGTTTCCAAAAGAAACAGTGGGAGGAAGGTAAATCTTGAAGGAGTTCAAGATTCACAAAGCACTTCAGAGGCGTAGACGAAAACTAGAGAAGAACCACAAGGTGTTGTGGAAGCTCCTCTAATAACACAAGGACAACGAAGTTCTGATAGAACACGTTTTCAGCCACAAAAATATGGATTTTTGGTGACTGAAAACAAGGATGTGTTGCTCATAGAGCGTGGTGAGCCTACCACCTATCAAGAAGCTATCGTGTATCCCAACTCTGAGAAATGGGTTGAAGCCATGAAGGCTGAGATGCAGTCCATGTACGACAACAAGGTATGGACCTTGGTCGCTCCACCCGAAGGGGTAAAACCCGTAGGGTGCAAGTGGGTTTTCAAAAGAGAAAACCGACATGGATGGCAACGTCAACGTCTTCAAGGCGAGGCTAGTTACAAAGGGGGTTTACTCAATGTCATGGGATGACGAAACGTTTTTCCCAGTTGCAATGGTCGTATCCATTAGGATCCTGCTTGCCATAGTCGCATATTATGACTATGAGATATGGCAAATGGATATCAAAATAGCATTCCTTAATGGAAGGCTGCCCGAGGATGTGTACGTGACACAACCTGAGGGGTTTGTATGTCTAGAGGAACCAGGAAAGGTGTGCAAGCCTCGGAAATCCATTTATGGATTGAAGCGTCAGGGAGTTGGAATCATCGTTTTGATGAGGTAGTCAAAGGGGTTTGGCTTCTTACAAAACGCTGACGAGCCTTGTGTTTACAAGAAGGTTAGTGGGAGCATGATTGTGTTCTTGGTGCTTTATGTCAATGACATATTGCTCATTGGAAATAATGTTCCAACCTTAGAGATTGTGAATCTTGGTTGTGAAAATCTTTTTCAATGAAGGACTTAGGAGAAGCTGCCTATATTCTAGGCATTAAGATCTATAGAGATAGATCTGGTAAGCTTCTTGGATTGAGTCAGAGTACATACTTGGATGAGGTACTGAAGGGGTTTAGTATGCAAGACTCCAAGAAGGGATTCATACCGATGAATTAAGGATTGACCCTGAGCAAGAAACAGTGTCCCAAGACACTTGTTGAGCAAGGGTGCATGAGTGGCATCCCTTATGCTTCGGCATGCTGTATACTCGACCCGATGTGTCGTTTGCCCTGAACATGACGAGCCGGTTCCAACGAGACCCTGGTGAGTATCATTGGACCGCTGTCATAAGCATCCTTGAGTATTTAGGAAGAACTAAGGATGAATTTTTGGTTTATGGTGGAACTGATGTGTAAGTGGTTACACAGGTGCCTGTTTTCCAAACCTACCAAGATGTATCTAAATCGCAGTATGGATACGTGTTTCTCCTGAACGGTGGCATCGTGAGTTGGAAAGGTTCCAAGCAGAGCACGATTGCTGATTCTACAACAAAGGGTTGGTCGCGTGGAGACGCAGACCGTAAAACTAGTTTCTGAGGTGTGGTTGGTGGTTAGGGGTGTCAAACGGGCCCGGCCCGCCCAAGCCCGCCCAGGCCCGCAATGGGCCCGCCTCTTGGCGGGCTGGGGGGCCGGCCCGTTTAAAAACGGGCCACAGAAATGATGTTCGCGGGCCGCCCGTCAAAGCCCGCGGGCTAAACGGGCTGGTCCGCGGGCTTTTTTTTTTTAATTAAATTTTTTTTTTGTAAAATTGTATTTTTTTNCGGGCTTATATTTTAAAGCCCAAGACCGCCCATTTAGCGGGCGGGCCGGGCCGGGCCCGCGGGCTTGGGCCCATTTTGACACCCCTATTGGTGGTCATCCTGTGGAGACAGGAAGACGCCAAATGGGATTGGATCCCCACTGATGTTCCGACAGTAATATATATATATATATACACTCAGACGTGATCACCTAGAGATGGTGATATCAAGATACGTAAAGTAGCAGACGAGGATAATGTTGCCAATCCTCTTACGAGATCCCTAGCGCAGGTCTTACATGAGCGTCATGTAATGTCAAATGGGGATTAGACACATTAATGGATGTTCCTAGTGTAGGAACAGTTTGATTAATGATTGTACATAGTGCAAGTGGGAGTCTGTTGGAGATTGTGCCCTAGGGCCAATCATTTTATATATATGTTTTGAACATATTGATTAATTTATGGAGATAAATTAATGGTTATCATATTATTAGCATGTTTACTATGATAACAGTCCATGATTAATTACGAGATAATTAATCTAAATCTGTCCCTGGTCGATTGTTTTCGTGGGAACGAAAATGAACTAAGACCAGCATGACCTCAGTGCATAGAGATGCATGCACTAGATTCTGGAACGAGAGTCATGGTGCAATTACGTAAGGGGTTACGAGTTGCTGGACATGACCCGGAGAGTCCTGCATGGGTTTAGTCATCAGCCTGCCTCTCCTGTACGCCTGTCATGACGCCTTAGACCTAAGGTCATCATTATTCCGGCGTTGCAGTTGTCAGACTTTGGCTTAGTCTAACGTTGCCCGTAACAGGGTAGCCATAAGGGCTAAGTACGGGTTTGGTTGATTGCCGTGCTGAGGAATGTGGTTTGGCCAAGATGGGATTTTGTCCCTCATTAAAAGGGAGATATCTAATTGGCGCCCTCGATGAGTCTGTCCGAGGAAATGCATGGCCACGCTGGGAAATGGGACTTACTCAGGAAATCGAGAAAGTTGAGATTTGGATTATGGATGACTTTCCTGTGCCTAATCCATGACCAAGATATCGTGTGACAATAGGGTCTATGACAAGGTGGTACTAAGGTTAAGTCGGTTTCCTGAGTAAAAACGATAACTCACGTGTTTTGGGTAGTTGTGATGGCGTGCTAGAGTCCGCTCACGACTTGTAGGTCATGGAGATGACTTGCTGCCAACTTCACGTGGGGCCTGTTGGGTCACACATGAGCAGAATCAGGACAACGCTTAAAGGGACACGAATTAGGGTTAATTCGTGGGTCACTCCGGTGGCACGATTTAAGACACAGCGAAATGTCTGGGACATTAAGTCTTGTCTTAATTAATCTACAGTTGTGAAATATTTAAATTTGTGGGACAAGTTTAAATATAATAATTGTTAAATGATTAATGGGGATTAATTATTTACAATTAAAATATTAGGGAAAANTTATGGAATTATAATAATGCTCTAAAAATAATCATTAAAAACCCTAGGCTAGGCTCCTAAGGGAGATAGAGAGCTCATGTGTGATTTGGTCTTCCTCCTTGTAGAGAGAGAAGAAAAATCGCCATTCTAAAAAAAACCCTAGCTTCCAAGTGAGAGAAAATTTTGGCTCTCAAGAGTTGAGAGAGGAAAAATCGAGTTTGCCTAAGGAGTTAGGAAATTCGATTTGAGGTTACCAAAATTAGGGTTTGTGAGAGAAGGAAAAACAAGAAGGAGTTCTTGTTGGGGCTTTCCTTTTGCGCCACCTTGTTTGATTCAAGAAGGAGTTCTTGAAGTCAAAGTCACTGTAGATTGGTCCCTAGTTCTTTTGGAGAAAAGAACGGAAGGCTAGCACCTTGGTGCCCGACAAACTGTTCGTGTGGATCACCGGCAAAGGGAGGACGCTACGAGTGGACTCCTAGGACACGCCTTGTACAACCAACCGATTGGAACTCGTGAGGTATACCACTATCTTAACAGGTTTTAAATTCTACTAGCGGATCCGTTCGGGAATTTTAGGACTTGGCGTGTTTTTATTTTAATTTTATATTTGCTTCCGCTGCGTTAGGCGCCTAGAATTCCCAACACATCCCATCTCTCTTCAAAAGGATTTGACCCCAAATCTTTGAAATATGTTTATTGCCTTTTATTTCGTATCATTCCCTCTTTCCTCAAGAAGATTCGTCCTCGAATCTTACCTGCATTCAAGAGAGATGAATTAGCAACATCATAATAAGCATTAACAATTTGCTCACCTTGAAGGCTAATCTTGTAAGCATCGCCTTTAATTCTTCTTGATCTATCCTTAGTTGAATCAAAGATATGCCTTAATACTCCAGCAATAATGATACTTCCTCCAACATCCATAGTTTCATGTAACCTGAACTGAAAATGCATAGAAAAATCAGTCCAAAGATTATTAGAAAAATTCAAAGTTGTATAGAAATCATGTAATTTGAACATATACATAACATCCATACATGCAACATTTTCAGCAAAATTATCTCTAACATCCTTTTGCATGTGTGACAAATAACAACACTTAGATAACTTGTCTAGCATGTGCACACCAAAATGATCCATTAGACCACCACTATGTGATTCTCTAACAAACAATTCTTGTAAATAGCATGGAAGAATCCAAATCCTATTACCATGAAACAGAAAATTATCATGTACATAGAATTTATGGAAAGCACAATTTCCACAAGCATTAGCAATATCGTCATCAAAACTCATGTTAAAATCATCACACCCAATTCCAAAATTACAACAATCAAATAAGCATTTTAAAGGTGTATGAAATTCTCCCTTCAAACAATTGCACTCGAAGCTATGTTGCAAACAATGACCAAGGTCTTCTTCGAATTGCTTTGGTTGCCATAGCTCCTTTGCCTCCCATGAATCAAATGTTTCTCCAAACACAAAATCAATATGATCAACAAATTCTTCTTCTGGAAACACATATTCATGTTCCTGCATCAAAGAAACATGACCACTAAACAAATAATTGTTAGTGTTAGTAAAAACCAAAGACCTCTCTTTCTCATCAAAATATTTTACCTCATCACTTTGATTTTTACTCTCCAATGGGCCAGTAATTTTATTCTCCTCTTTTTCGGCCTCTTTTTGCTCATCATTCTTTTCACTCTTTTGAATTTTTTCTAATGAGCTCTCAATATTTCTTTCTTTTTCTCTCTCATTTTGCAGCTCACTCTCTCTTTTATCTTCCTCTTTTCTTTCCTCACAAACTTCTTTTGAAGATATTGGCTCTTTTACCTCTTTGCTCAGCACATCAAGAGTTTCTCTAACAAATGGAGATTCAACATAATTAGTATCATGAACTTTCTCTAGATGTGAAGAGACCTCCAAAATAGATTTATGACTCTTATATTGAGATGGAGCAAATCTCTTCCTCATGACTCTTTTCATCTCATCCCATGTGACAATTGGATCCTCTTTATACCTCATCCGAGACCTTACCAACTTATCCCACCAAATTACAGCATGATCAGAAAATGAAAAAGAAGCAATTCTAATTTTCTTCTTGTCAGAATAGTCATGACATGAAAATACCTTCTCAACCTTTTCCTCCCACTTTAAATAGGCATCAGAATTATATGTGCCTCTAAAAAGTGGTATTTTCATTTTAACACTTCGAAGGTTGTCATCTTGCCTATTTCTCCCTCCAAAACCATTTTCTCCTTGTCTCCTCTCATGAAAAGTATTTCTAACATGTTTTTCTTCTCTATGTATACTTCTTACTCCAAAATCAGATTGTTTAAACATACCTTCCCAACGATCTAATTGTTGTGACATTTCATTAAGAATATGCTCAATATACTTCTGATTTCCACCACCACTTGAAGCCTCCTCTACTAAATTAGCCATGAAAAAGCTGCAAGAAAATAAGTTAGTGAAATAAAACTCCTCACCGTTGAACACTCGTGTTTCACACTAAGAAGGCTTTTATCCACTCTAATGATCTCACACACTCTTGCCTTTTACCACTCTTGGATCCTCTTTAGGCTCTTTAAAGAACTAGGTGACTTGATTTAAGACTATCACAAAATTGTAAAGTCAACCAAACACTTAGAAGATTTCAGAAGCTAAAAAAAGTGTAACCAAGCAATGAATTTCAGAACAGAATTTAGAGAACAAATGACACAAGTTTGTAAGAATATGACAAGACATTCAAAAACAAAATGCTAATTCCTTCTGGTTTTTCTTTTTTTTTTTAGTTTTTTTTTCACTTTTTTTTCACCTTTTTCTTTTCTTTTCTGTAGTAACTTTTTTTTTGTTTCACTTTTTTTTTTCAGAATTAAAATACCAAGGAATCAACCAAAAATAAAAGAACAAGCAAATTTTAACCCAAAATTTTCAGAAAATGCTGATTCTAAAAATAGGCTATAACTTTGCGTAGAAAACTCCGATATCGACGATTCCAAAACGAGATGAAAGATCACGTTCTGAAACATAAAAAAGACCTATTACACGTCAGAAAACTCCACCAGAAAGTGGCCGAACGGACATGTTTTTATCAACGTCCAGAAACACTAAATTAAGAAAAAAAGATATGACCTGAGTTTAGGTTGAAGCTCTGATACCAAATGGTGTGAACCCACAAGGGAAAATCCCACGAACCCACCACCAAGTTGAAATATACAACCCCAAGAAAGCTAAACAAAGGCCTAGATGATCACACTTGAACCCTTGCACTCGAACGAACAAAGACCCGAAGTGTTGGAAGACGCCACAAGGATGATCAAGCTTTGATAAGTCTATAAGTTCAATGAAGAACCCTAGAGAGAACACACTCTCACAAGTTGGATAAACCAAACTCACAATATTATAAACTCAAATCTCAAATCTCAATTACAATAGGTCTTAAAGGAGTATTTATACTCTAAGTTGAAAGAAACCCTAATGGGTCATGAAACACTAAACCCAACTAATAATAAAACTCTAATGGACTTTTAAACATGAAACCCAACTAATTAAAATAATAACGCTGATTTAAATTGTCTTAAAATACTAATGGACTTCAAATACATTAGCCCAAACATAATAAAATTCGCACAAAATTAAAACCCAAAATACAAGCATCAAATTAAGCCCAAAAGATGATTATTTAGGCCCAAATGAGTCTTCATATATCTAGCACTTGGTCCAAGCTCTTTAAATTCAAGTCTTTGAGCCCAAATCATGTTGCATAGCTCCACTTTCAGCCCATATCAAGAAAATGACGTTTTCAACATTATTTGGTGACACACTTGATATTTTCCTTGTCAAGCCTCTTGAATTAGCCCATATAAAATCTCCTTGATCCACTTAGCTCCCAATGTTGTGATTAGCCCATTTTGAATTCGCAATGAACCTTCGGTTGTGTTTCGCATGATCCCATCTCTCTTCAAAAGGATTTGACCCCAAATCTTTGAAATATGTTTATTGCCTTTTATTTTGTATCACAAGTCAAGCAATATATATTTTATAATTATAAAGATACGTAATTATTGTATCAAATGAATTATAAATATTTTTTTTCACAAATACTTGAAGAATAACACCTATTTATTGGATCAGATTCGTTATATAGATTTTCTTAACAAATACTTGGAGATTTTATTAACAAACCACCTGGGAATTGGGAAAATCCTCAATTAATATCATCATTTAATATATTTTAATTATAAATTAGTCATATTTTTTAGTTCGAATTTTTTTTCTATATATACTCCTTTATTCATAATTCATTTCCACCATTCTCACGTATTCTTTTTTTTTTCTCTTACTCAGGTTTTCTCTGGCTACATCCTCCTTCAACCACATCAAAAATGAAGATACGATACTATGTGATCATGAGGTATTATTCAAAATTATGTATTGGTTTGTAACTATCTAATTATTTTGTGTTTTTTGTGTACATATGTTTTTCTTATATGTGTTGTAATGTTGTAATTTTGTTCTGGTTTGTAATTGGCTAATTATTCTGTATTTTGTATGTGCATATGTTTTTCTCATACGTGTTGTAATGTTGTTCAAAATTCTGTACTGGTTTGTAATTGGCTAATTATATTAACTTTCTTAATCCTTACTAAATTGTTTGTGTAGAAATTATATAGAGCGACCAAAATGAAGGTATTAATTTTGAAGCAGCATACGCTTCTTCTTTTGGTTCGTGATCTTCATCTTCAAAGTGGACATCGTCGTCTTCGTCTTTTGCAGGTGACGCCGTTGATGAACATGGATTTTGTACCTTCATCTTTATCTGTTGCAGGTTAGTCATATTTTTTTTTCACTTTTCCATTGATGAACACATTAAGGCTTTCGCAGTGAGATTTGATCCTAACAGAATTAGTAAGACCTTCGTATTCTAGAGTCTTCCATCTCTAACAGAAAATTAATCCTTGAGTTTGAGGCAAATGTACTTTTCGGTAATCTTCTTTTTTTTTTCTCTTTAGTTCTTACTCTGTTACCATTGTTATCAATATTCATGTTATGTTTGGCAGCTGAGATAACTATACAATTTAATTCATGTTCTGCTTTCCGGTGTTACCAGGGTTCCCTCAATGATGGACAAAGAAGTTGGAGTGAGAACATTATCCATGGTCATACTTTAATATGGCAAATTAGTTAGGGTTTTTGATTTATGAATTTCTTGCCAATGATAGATGAATTTCTTTTAGGGTATGGAATGGTATGTGCTTTTGCCTAGAACAAGAACTATGTGAATCGTGATAAAGTTGGACTATCTACTTTGGATATGTTTTTAAATTTGACCTGAAAAATAAAAAAGAACTTAATTTAGGAAGTCACGTGATCAATGGAATGGAGAGACTAAAAATATAAATAATCAAAGTTGAATTGTATATTTTTTTAACTTGTATACTTTATAACCCAAAAAGAATAGAAGAATAAAAAAATTGTATACTTTAATGACTCCAGTATTCATTTATTAAAGGTTAAAAGGTTATTTCGGTACTAAATGTATGCCTTAATGTTTATTTTAGTCCATTATGTTTCAAATGTTCAAATTGATCCTAAATGTTGGCAAAATATTTTATTTTGGTTCCATACTATTGAATATGACTCGTTTCAAGTTTAAACGTAACAATTTTAGAACTATGTATTCTTCTCAAACAGTACTTTCTATATCTAGTTGAGGTCGTCTGCAAATGAGGATAAATCGGTCTAAAAAGTAGCCCGCTCATTTCATGGTTAAACAATCAAAGTTGAATATGACTCGTTTCAAGTTTAAACGTAACAATTTTAGAACTATGTATTCTTCTCAAACAGTACTTTCTATATCTAGTTGAGGTCGTCTGCAAATGAGGATAAATCGGTCTAAAAAGTAGCCTGCTCATTTCATGGTTAAACAATCAAAGTTGATCATATCTCTCTCATTTTAAATTGGAATGCGACGAATTCAAAGATACTAGTTCCTCTTAACAAGTCATTTGAAATTAAAATGAGAGACAAGAGAAATATGACCAAATTCATCAATTTGGGCCCAAATGAAAGATTTTGACAATATTTAGAACCAATTTGAACATTTTGAAACATAATAGACTAAAATAAACATTAAGACATACATTTAGGACCAAAATGACTCTTTGACCTTTATTAAATTGGTATAATTTTATAAATCAAAATAATTTCTTTAAAATAAACTAATAAACTAATATAATATATATGCAAATAAGATAATATAATATAATATAATATATATATACTATTATATTATATAATATAAATCTTATTTTATTATATAATATAATATATATCTTATTTTAGTTTATCTTATCTTTTATTATCTTATCTTATCTTATCTATACTATTATATATAATTGAGGGACTTTTTGATAATCCTCATATAAAAGTATAAAACTATACGATATAAAATAACATTTACCAAGTATATTAAAAATGTAAAAATCATGATAATATTATATTTTATTATCATCCCTGCTCATTTACGTACATGAATTATTATGATGCCTCACCTACTCATATCATTGAGGGTTCATGGTTTTACAACACGTGAAAAATATCGTGTTTCCAAATTGGAAGAAGGGACCATTAATCACTTTACCATTTGCACCAATATAATCGAACCATCTCCTCAAATTATCTACATCGTACCAATACCATTGCAAGCCCTGATTTCCCTTATCCTCACACAGTACTTTGTAGAGGAGGACCATATTCTTTGCATTCATGTCCATAACTTCAAAATTATTGTTTCAATTAATGCTTTTTATGGAATGATTTGTTTTTTTGTCCTCAAAACATTAATTAATAGAGTACTGTAAAAATGAATTCGAGCCCAAATAATTCATTAGAGAGTCTAGAATAAGATTTTAGAACAAGAAATGATACTAAAATAACCTTAATTGGAGACCACATTGACTCAAAGAATTAGAGAAACAAAATAGATTTGGTTTTAACTTTGATAATTAGTGATGGATTAGATTATTTACGGTCATCCATTTGTAAAACTTGTAATTTTTTGGGGTGTGTTCTCTTTTTGATTTGTACAGGGCGAGTGTGGTCTTTATTGAATATTTTAGGGCGTTTGTGCCCTTGTGAATTTGTTGGCCGTGCGGCCTGGATCGCTAATGGCAATGTTGGGCCATAAGGCCCTATTTTTGGTAAATGTGTTTTTGATACATATTGTGTTTGTTTATTTGATTTGCGCAAGTATGCATGTTCGTCCAATTTCTTTCCAAGATATATGTTCGCCCAAGTATGTATGTGTTTAAATGTGTTAATATTATAACTGTTATAGGTGTTTATTCTGAAAGATATATGTCTCTCTGCTAAAACCTCATATTATCATGTCACCAAATAAATAGGAATAAGATAATTTTTTCTTTCGAATAACATAAAATTTTGGTTAAAAAAAAAACTTAAAATTTAAGGAATGGAGAGAAGAGATGAATATGAAAATTTGAAATTGTTTTAAAAAATCAATTCTAAATATTTTAAAGGTAAATTATTAATAAATTTAGATGATTTAGAATTTTAAAATAAAGCAATAATTAATATGGCGATAATTCATTTGAGAAGATTGGCATTAATCATATTGTAATTAATATTTGGATAATTTAATTCCATAAATTGTGAGATAAATGATTTTTCAAATAAATTGATCAAAACTTAAGGGGGCGTTTGGTGCCCAGATTATTTTTTCAATCCCGGGAATTATATTCCTGGGAATGTGATTCCCAAGAATATGATTCCCATGAATATAAAAATGTTTTTTTGGATGTGTTAAAATAGTCATGGGATTATTTTGCAATATTCCTATGAATATTACAATCTTGCGTTTAGTTCAACTTTGATAATCCTGAGAATATTTGATATTTTTCCAAATATGTTCTTGACTTTTTATTCTCAAATAATAACTTATCAAATGCAAAAATTCTCCAAAACAATTAATAAGAATGCTTTAAAAAAAATGTTCTTTGTTTTTACATCATTGATGATTTATTAAGAAAATAAGATTTCAAAACATAATGTCATAATTCTTAAAATTAAAAAATAGTCTAAAAAAATTATCGCTCAAAATATAACTATAATTGTCAAAATAAAACTTAATTAGTTAGGTTTGACATAGAAAATAAAATTAGATGAGAGATGGAAAGGTTCGTAGAACAAAATTTAATTAGCTAAGTTTAATGAGGGTAAATTAGTCATTTTAAATGGACCAAAATAATCTCATACCATGGGATTAGACTATTCCCACCCCAGGGGGTGGGATTAAGAAATAGCTATTTTAGGAAATTATGCTACTCCTAGGAATACAATATTCCCGGGACTAATCTTTTAATCCGCGTACCAAACGCTAGATTAGTCTACGCCGGAGCTCCTAATTCCGGGATTATTTTTTCAATCCGTGTACCAAACTCCCCCTAAGTAATTAGTTTTGTCAAATGAAAATTATTTAAAATTATCGTATGTAATTTTTCTAAACTTCCCTTTTTTTTTGATGAAAAAGCAAATGCATTCAAGGCCTTTCACAGGCAACGACAGAAGCAATACAAGGAGGCAGAAAATCCATCCAGATATTAAACCCTAGGGAGGAAACTGCAAACTTGGCTAAGTTATGAGCAGCACCGTTACACATTCTACTAATCCAAGAGAAAGAAACATAATGAAAACGACTACAAAGCCATAAAATGTTTTTAATGACAACGTGGAACGGAGAAAAGTCAAGTGGAAGATCATTGAGATGAGAAACCACCTTGCTGCAATCAGTCTCCACAAAAGCCCTATAATAGCCAAATTGAAGAGCCTGAATCACTCCAAACTCCACAGCCAAAGCTTCTAGCACATCCGTGGAACCAACATGTATAGTTTTGGAGGCCGCACCTAACACTTCACCTCTGTGGTCCCTAATAACACAACTCAACCCACAAGTTGACTCAAAAACAACAACATCAACATTAATCTTAAAACAACCAAAAGGGGGAGGAGCCCATTGACTAAATTCAGTACTACTAGACGAATTGCCACTAGGACTAGAGATCTCAGATAAAAGGCCTCTAGTTCTAAACTTCCTTTATACATACGCTATATTCAAATTTTAAAATTCTTTATGCTCATTTCAAACTAATATTTTTTAATTTAATTTCGATCTTATTTGAGTGATATCTAAAATAGTAATCTATTGATTTAAATCTAATTATACTTTTGAATATCTAGTTATCTTGAGCTATTTTTCATTAGAGTTTGAATTTCAAATGAAATAGCTATAATATCTAAACTAATCATATAGTAAAAGGATAATTTTGAAACATACAAAAAACAAAATTATTATATTTAACAAATATAGATGTAGAATTAGATAAAATGTTTATATACATAAAATTTATTTTTTAGTATCCATCAAAAGTTTATTTAATAAATAAATTAAAAATATACAAAATATTAATACAATGATAATCTTATCCCACATATTATGGGATTTATACCTACACTATGCTTTTTTAGCATAATATTTTAAAAGTCAATCTTAAATTTTAATTTAATAATCAATCTTAAATCTTAAATCTTCGTGTTTCTTGTTAAACATTTTATGACAATTTTTTTTAATCCTCTAAATTATACTTTTTGAATTTCTTTATATTCGTAATATTCACATTAATTTTCATGTACTTCATTGACATTTAAAATGGCAAGATGTTCACATAAATTTCCTTCCATCCGTAGGAAGTTTCATTTCACTGTAAAAAGTAACAAATACTATGATCATAACTGAATGAATGAGCTCGTGAGAGTTATTAAAAAATAAAAAATTCTATAAAACAATCAAAATACAAAATGAAAATTTTCAAAACTAAACCAAAATTCATTATACATACCTGAATCATGAATCGAAGGCACATATCTGAAATAGATGATGAATTGCATAAATGTACAAATTATAAAATGAAAAGAAAGATATAATAAATTTATAGGAAACATGAACAACATGAATGCGTATATATATATAGATAAATTAAGTAAAGAGGAGTGATTACCAAAAAAAAAATAAAGAGTAACCATCCCCTCGCGCAACGAATTCTTGTGTTTCATAATAATTCGGTTGCCCTTGATAGAAACCCCAATCTTTGGGTTCTACAAAGAAAGATAAAAGTATTAGTTAAAAAACATGGTTTTTTTTTTATAATTAGTTAAGAAACATGTTAGCTAAGAAACACGTTCTACAAAGAAAAAAATAATTACCTGATTACACAAAATCAATACTATATTCCATTCTCTATCCTTCGGAGCATCTTTATTGTAGGGTGGAAGAGTCCACAAACGGATGATAGAATCAAATTGCTTTGACATCTCTAATAATATCACAATTATCCCGACGCAATCTCAGAACCAAAATCATTTCGTATATGCATGTATCTCTTACTGATGGTGTCCAATATATAGAGATTAGTGTTGGCAATGACACATCAAATTAATTAAAAATTCAAATTTATTTATTATTGAAATCAAATTCGTCATTATTAATTATTAATTACAAATTAATTAAAAATTACAATCTGGCAGGCAAGAAAGTTGGCAAATTTGTTTATGATAATCAATGCAATTCGAAATTTTTGAATACAAATTCAAATTCTTGATTTCAATTATTGATTACTAATCTAAATAAATACAAAATTACTTTTTGAGATACACATCTTTATCTACAGTTTTCAATAATGCCTAAAATAACAACAAAATTCTATCTTCGACAATTAATTGATTGCACTCAATCACAAAATTAAGATATGTGATTTCCAATCATGAATTGAGAAACCCCATAATTGAAAAAAATTGACAATATTGTTACGAAAACCAAGGCAATCATATTTAAATCTAATTTAATATGATAATTGTACAATGTCCGGTTGGTAAAACGAATCCAAGTGTCATCTCCATCCATATGACAATCAATTAGAGGATTCAACTATGTCATGCAGTAGCCACATAAGAGTCACGCAGTAGCTAAGTCAGATTAGACGGTGGGCCCGATGCCACGTAGGAGCCAAGTGGAATGAAATAAACTATACTTCTCCTTATTATATTATAGAGAATAGATAGATAATAGATTAGTTTAATTAATTCATTAATTACATTTATTATTATACTAATTATTTTTTATTTATCCCAAGTCTTGTTTTGATAATGCCAAAAAACTTAGTCTGACTTGCCTTTAGAAAAGCCTCCCGACAGTCTATTTCTCTTTTGCCACAGTTTGGCTCTTATAGTATTGTTACAGGTCTGCCTCTTATTGCTATGTTTGCGTTTTTACCATTGATGGTGAACTGTCTTTGTGCCTCCCATTAGCTGAAACTATAGGCAAAAGAGGTCTAAACCTTTTTTTCACATTAAAAAAAATTGGAAATTCCATATTTTCTTTTGGACCATCTCCCAAATTTCCAAATAATGCTTCCATATCGCCCACATTTTTTTTTAAAGAAGAATCCATTATGCACACAGTACACCAACTATCATTTACAAATTATCTCCATTAGTGATTTACAAATTACACCAATTTGTGACCCATCTCTCAACTATCATTAATGAAGAAAAAGAAAACCAAGTCCTCATTAACCCAAAAATTTCATTATGCCATTTTGTTTCTATCTCTTCTTCTACACTTGCATTGGCGTGTTGTGGTCAGTGTTCATCTTTTACTCTACAGTTTACGCACATAGGTTTTATATAGATATATATATATACAGTTTTATAATTATAGATATACACACACATTGATGTTATTATTATAGACTATGTAGCAAGTTTTATATAAAATTAAATTACATAAAATTTGAGATTGTTTTTTTTAAAAATTTCATGGTCCATCAAGGGTTGGGTTGGGTTGGCCAGTTCTTGGCCCATTTTGAAAATGTGCCAGCCCAGCCCAGTCGGACCCTTACAATTGCGGGCTAATATGGGCTTGGGCTGGGCCAGCTCGTTTTCATACCTATAAGATTACCTAAGCATACAAAACTCTTCTAAATATATTACCTATAGTGAAATAGACCTCAAACTATAAAAGGTAAAAAAACAAATCCTCAAAGCTTTTAATTTTCTGCAAAAAAATCTATAAAATTAAGATTTTCATTCAAATAATCAATATTTTTATATTTCTTGGCAATTATAAAATTTAATAACAACTAATTTTAAGTTTTAGTTAATGCCAAATGTAGCAATAATTATAAAAAAAAAAAAAAGAGAAATTTTATACTTTTGAATGAAAAAAAAAATTAACAAAGAGATAGTCTGCACAAATTCAAAAACTAGAGAAAATTTTTATCACTTAAAAGCTTAGGAAATTTTTAGTGGAAGTACATCACCAAGTACACAAATAAGCAACAGCATTTTGATGGATCAAAATGTTGCTTCCACATTACTTATACATAATTCTTCTTCACTACACTAATAATCGCAATAATTAAGTAAGGAGTCACTATCTAGTATCAACCAACTTCCATATATCTAGCTACCCATATATTTCCTGTAAATGCAAGACATCAGTTGGGAAAGGATTGTGTTAGCTGTATTGCTTTGGAAGACAATGGGAAAAAGATCTCC
The DNA here is from genome assembly GCA_003254925.1 of Chamaecrista fasciculata. NCBI lineage: Eukaryota > Viridiplantae > Streptophyta > Magnoliopsida > Fabales > Fabaceae > Chamaecrista > Chamaecrista fasciculata. The sequence continues at coordinate 31,223 of QANZ01017207.1, forward strand.
AACAAATTCAATGTTTGTGACTTGAGCATGAGGAGAAATATGGTTTACCTATGGAGATTAAAATATTAAATAACAGTTTGAATTATATCAAACAAACAAAAAAGAAATATTAAATGCTATATGCAATTTGAATCATATGAATTGTGTTTAACACAAGTATCTCACAAAAATAAACTCAAAATCCTGCCATCCAATTGACTCTCTGTCTCTTTGAGATATTTAACACTTGAAACTTTGTCTGATTTACTATTCGGTGGTCTGTTAATGCAGTGACTAGAAATTGACTTAATGAGTACAAGAAAGAGGCTTCATAAATGGAGCAAGTAACTCCAAAGCTCTTCCTAGTTTAACTCCACTCACTCTCACACATATAAACATCATTTCATCCATGAATACTAGCTTAGTTACATTAGAATATCTTCCAAATAAGTTTTACTCTCCATTCAACAGAAAGTTAAGCATCAGATATACGCAGGCAGGGTGAAATTATCAGCAAGGAAGATCAACTAGCACAGAAGAATAGTGACAGTAAGAAAAAGATTGAAATAGTTAGGTCCCAGCATAAATATAATCTGAGCTTTGGCATAAGAACATCATAAAAGAGTAAAATTTGAGAATGGAAGAAAGTTAGACATTCAAATGTTGATTCCACTGTATCTCACTAAATCAAAATTTCATGACTGTATATTATTACTTACATACTGTTAAACAATGAAGCTAAGCTTGGCTGCTACTTGAGAATCTCAGAATTAATAGTACAAATGTAACCAAATAGATGGAAGTAACTTGATTATTGTATATACCTCTAACTTTGCACAATACTATCTCAGGGATCTCATGCAAAGGGATAGGATACCTATTGTTTTAGCATCGAGTCATTATTATGTTCATAACTGTGACTTCTGAGCATCCTTCCCATCCAGGAGAACACATTATCAATAAATCATGCAGCAATGCAATCAAATATTTTACCTAAATGTATAAGTTTATGCACCAGGTAAAAGAGCAGACTCGACAAATGAGGCGGAACCATTGGTAGGTGCACCCTTAATCTTGAGAATGGAAGTGATCAAATTATAAATCTCAACATTCTCAAAAGATGGGATCTTCCTCCCTCTGGCAAATTGAGGACCATGTCCAATAAAAATGGTCCTCATGGAGAAAATGGAGTTATCATAGCCATGTGAACCGCCACATTCTTTGCGCTTTGTTCTCTTCTGCTCAACCTTAAAACCTTCTTCAATCAAACCAACAATGGGAGGAATTCGATCGCTGGCGGCATAATGAAGTCGGGTAGGCAGATCTTCCTTGAGATACACTCTCAAATTTTTGCCATTGTCTACTTTCCCAGATTTCAATGCTTCATTCATCTTGGAGACAACATCTGATGGTGCATTCCCAGAAGGTGGACGAATCGCAAGCAATGGAGTATAAGACTGGACCCAATTCGCCGGAATCTCAATCCATGGAACCAAATCATCTAAGAAAATAAGCTTCTTGTCACACGTACCAACCATCCCATGATCACCAACCATGATAATAGAGACATCTTCAAACACACCCCTTTGTTCTAAACCACTAATCAATTTCCCTATCATCCTATCAATACCAGCAACAGCTTCAGTGATCTCAGGATCATCAGGACCCACCTTATGACCCTGATGATCAGGGTCCTCAAAATACAGTGTCATAAAAGCAGGTATCTCATCACTAGGCAAATCAAAGTAATTCAAAACCGTATCTACTCTTTCCTCAAAAGGCACAGAGCCATTATAATGCCTACAATATTCAGGAGGGCAAGTCCAAGAACCTTTATTTACCTCAGAACCAGGCCAGAAATAGGTGGCTGCTTTTAAGCCAGAGTTGACAACAGTCTCCCACAAGGGCTCTCCAAGCCACCACTTAGGATCGTGGCTACCCATGGTGAAGGGTTCACCAGTATGAGGATCCAAGAAGAAATTGTTGATGATGCCATGATAAGCAGGGTAGAGACCTGTGACAATAGAGTAATGATTGGGGAAAGTGAGAGATGGGAAAACTGGGATCAAACCAGATTCAGCCTCGGTTCCATTAGCAATCAAACGGTGAATATTGGGAGTTGGGGTTTTGAATTGGTAGCCAAATCGGAAGCCATCGGAGGAAATTAAGAGAACCACGGGATGATTGAGCTTGTGGAGAGGACGAGCTTTTGGGGTTTGGTGTTGTTGGGTAGGAAGAGAAGAAGGAGAAGAAGAAGAAGAAGAAGAGGGGATATTAAGGGAGGAAGAAGGAGGAGAATTAGAATTAGAATGGGAAGAAGAGAAGAAGAGGAAGGCGAAGGCGAAGGCGGCGGAGAAAGCAATGGAAGAGATGAGAATGAGAGAGATGATAAGAACAGAGGAAGAGGATTTGTGGGAATTGCAGAGTGAGGAAGATGAAGATGAAGATGAATCGGTATTGAAGGAAGAGAGGAGAGAAGCAGAAGGATGGTCATCGTGTTCGTGGTCATGGGTGGGTAAAGGAGTGAGCTTTGTGGAATTTAAGACGTCTGGGGAAGGATCAGAAGAACCCATATTGATTGATGGATGATTCTTGTGTGTGTGGGTGTGTCCAATTGTTGAGGGTTTTGATTACAGAATGGGGTTTCAGAAATTTAGGGAAAGTAAGAGAGAAGGATGGGTTTGAGTTTGAGTGAGATGTAAGGGTGAGGGGGTTGGAGATCATAGCCAGTGGGTGGGTGGACTCATGATTGGAGATTAGGTTCAAAGTTTCAACTTTCAACAAAAGGGGATATTCCTATTAGAGTCTATTTCCTAATACTACCATCTGTCACGTTATTATTGGATATTGAAAGAATTTCTTTAAGTACTATCATGTTTGGATTGTTGGTGAAGATTTCTTCATTTAACCATATGAACTTGTACAAAACTGAGGCACTTCATTACAAAATATATTGGGGTTGGGGTGATTTAATTTCAATTCTCCATTGTCTTTTCATCATCATTTGGCATACCTCAATGTATTCCTTAGTTTTTGGCAAAAAAAAGAAAAAGAAAAAGAAATAAGTATATAGTTGTGAAAGATGTACGAAGCTACTCTCGTTTGATAGTTGAAATTTGTTGTGTTGTGTTTGACCAAATTGTAAATAAAACTTTTATCATTATCTTCGGTCTCTGCTTAAGGTAAGTTCTATATCTAATAATATGTTGTACTTTTCGTTTATCAATATATATATACTAGGGGCTTTGCGTGCCTTAACGGGCACGCAAATATGTATGTAAATTAAACAAGAGACTAAATTGTTAACGTAGCAAAGAAAGAGAGATCAAATAGTAAATTTTCTCTTATTTTTAATTCATAGATTATAGTTTTAAATATGGACGACCAGAAAGGGGTGGAGCCATATAATATAAGATATATATAATGATGAACAAAAATATATTGTTCTAGGGAAAATATAAAATACTTGTCTAGTTTTGGAGCTTCTGAACTAGTGTAATGAAATGAATGTTGTTACGAAGGAAATGTAAGGTTTTGTTAGAGATGGAAAATCAATATTCTTGTACCTTATATTGGTCAATAATAATGAAATGATCAGAAAAAAACAAATTGAATAATTATTTTGAGTTGATAGAGAGAATGAAAAAAAAAAAGGAACGTATTAATTCTGTCTCCAAATTTTACATCAAGTATCAATTTTTTCCCTAATCCATTTTTACAGTCAATTTCGTCCTTAATGTTTCACATTTTGGTCAATTTCATAATTTGCTCTTATTTTAGCCAAAGGTTGACAACAGAATCTACGTGACTGATAATATGGAATATAAAATTGATAGAAAAAGAAACTCAAATTCTAACTCAGATTGAAAAATATAATACAATCTGTTGTTAATTTATTGAAAATGTTATCAAAGAATAAAATTGACCAAAATCTAAAATATTGGACACGGAATTAACCGCAAAAATAGTTTGATGACGAAATTAATAGTCGGTGTGAAGTTTGGAGACGAAATTAGCGTTCTAGCCCAAAAAAAAAATTGGGAATGTATAATAATGTAGCTAGCTAGCTACGGCTTGTGGAAAACTCTTCCAGCCACAAGAGCTGCTTCCATCACAACTTTGATAACTTCAACTACATCGTCCACTTCGCATGTGTTTCCCTTGAATGTTGCCACTCCTGATTTCTTGAAATTATTCATACACTTTAACAATGTTTGGCTACACTCTTGGCTTATGTAGTCATCTGCACGTGCATATAATACGTTATATATATATATATATCTTCATACACAGCATCTTCTGTCATTTCCATGTGTTTCACAGTTCATCATTTACCAAAATTATACCTTATCATAATAGCAAGCATTACCAACTACACAAATTACCAAGGCACTTTAATTTAAAATTAGATAGAGAGTAAACTAATAATTTGGTCCCTGAAAGATAGAGTTGACAATTGAGTCTTGAAAGATTGAAATGTACAATTTAGTTTTTGAAAGATCAAAATAATATATTAATTAGTCCTTTTTTATGGACTAAATAGTTTACCATTTTAATCTTTTAGGGACTAAAAGGAATACCATTTTGATCTTTTAGGCACTAAGTTGTATATTTCAATCTTTTAGGGACTGAGTTATCAGCTCAGTAATCTTTCAGGGACCAAATTGTTAGTTTACTCATAGTTATAATTAAGTGAGAAATACCTATCAATCAATTAGTACCAACCAGCTACCATAGATATATCCTAACTGCCTAAATATTTCCTTTGAATGCAAGAAAACAAATGGTTAAGGATAATATATTGTTAATTTGGCTGTATTATTAAACGTATGACTGGGCCTTATATACAACTAGGGGCTTTGCGTGCCCTAACGGGCATGCAAATATGTATGTAAAATAAATGAGGGACTAAATCGTTAACTCAGTAAAAAAGAAGGGATCAAATAATAATTTTTCTCTTATTATTAATTTTGTACTATAGTTTTAAAATGTGTACGATCAGAAAGGGGTGGAGCCATATAATATAAGATAAAACTCCCACAGACAGAATTCATGGTAAAAATAATTTTGGTTTAATTAAATTGTCAAACACATTAATCATGAAATAGTAAGGTTATTGCAGTTGCAGGAATAAGTAAAGTGAATGGGAGATCTGGTTTTGAATTAAAAGAGAGTACATATATATATAATTGGTTAAAGGTTCATTTTGGTCCTAAATGTATGCCCTAATATTCAATTTGGTCCGTTATGTTTCAAAATGTTCAAATTGGTCCGAAATGTTGGCAAAAAGTTTCATTTTGGTCCAAACTATTAAATATAGCTCGTTTCAAATTCAAAAGTGACGAGTTTAGAGCTACATATTATTCTCAAATAGTACTTTATCTATCCAGTTGAGACCTTCAACAAACGAGGTCAAATCGGTCCTAAAAACAGACTGCTCGTTTAATGATCAAACAAGCAAAGTTAATCATATCTCTCTCGTTTCAAATTCAAATGCGACGAATTTAGAGTTACGAGTTCCTCTTAACAAGTCCTTTAAACGTGAAATGAGAGACGAGAAAAATATGATCAAATTCAGTAATTTGGGACCAAAATGAAATATTTTACCAACATTTAGGACTAAAATGAAACATTTTGTCAACATTTAGGATTAATTTGAAGATTTTGAAACATAATAGATCAAAATGAACATTAAGGGTATACATTTAGGACCAAAATGACCCTTTGACCAATATAATTTGTATGAATTGGAAAGAATGTGGAAGGCATATATAATATAACTTACTGTTTTTAGCTTGAACACAATGATCGTGGTTCATACAGCAAGCATCAAGGCCATCACAAGGTTTCTCCCCAGGACACCCACTATACAGAAGTCCACAGTACTTGCCATATCTCAGAAATGGAGCCACTTTTATTCCATTACCATTCACACATACACAAATCATAATTAATTACTCACTATAATTAATTATTTCTACCTAATTAAACATCATCAATCAATATTCAAGAGTAATTAGAGAAGCACCTGAACAGAAGCTGGACTCACATTTTCTGCTGCATTCTTTGCTCTGCACATCAATAACAATAACTAAATACTCATTATTATTAAATCTATATATAATGAATAAAAGGAAGCAGAAGAAGAAGCACACCACAGAGACAGAGACTCCTGTGTTTTGAGCTCCAATATTGAGTGCATAGATGGTGAAGGAATGTGATACCAAGATGAGTGTGAGGATGGCAATGAAAGGAAACAAAACACCCAACTTGAGAACCATTTCTTGAGTGAAAAGTGAAAACCCAAAAATAAAAGCTTGACTTTACTTCTTTTATAAATTTATTTTAAGGGTATAGTTTTGATTTGAAACCCGGTTTTGGTGCTACCAGGCTCTCATTTATAGGAGGAAAAGGCAGAGACCACAGAGAGAGAGAGACAGATGTTTTTTTTTTTTAGAGTTAACAAATGACCACACAAAGACATAAATACACTATAATTTACAATGGGCATAAGTCCCATAAGAAACAATGTAGGTTGGAGGTTTGTTTTCTAGTGTCTCGTGACTGTATTATTTTCATTATTTTATTTTATTTTATTTTATCTTGATCGATGTCGTCTATAAAGCTTTTTCTCTGTGATTTCTTCTTGTTCTTGCTTGCTTAAGAAAACAGGGCCGAATTAATATGCTAGTGGCGATTATTAACTGATCCTGCTTAATTATTCTCTCTGCTTCAACTCGTGAACACCTTGAAGATCATGAGAAGCACCTTTCTTGAACTATAACCCTTATCCCCCAACTGATCTACCCAGTAATGTGATGATCATGAGTTCCCGCGGATTGGTTACAAGGGAAATAAAGCGCCCAAGAGATCTAGCTTCTTGGAGGACCGGTTGCTAGCCCCATCATCATCCCGAGCTTTTCACCGTCGTACTATACCGAGGTCCATGTGGCTCTTTTGGTGGTCGATGAACCAAATTGCATTTTAAATTATTCTTTAAATTCCAAGCAGACTAATCAATATATATAGAACAAAGTACAAATTTAGTCTCAGTTTCTAATTTTGTCCTGTATCTTTTTTTTTTGTTGTACCTTCTATCTTATATTTTTTAGTCTGGTTGGAGAATTTCGGTCTCATCTCATATATTTATAAAAAGTTCTAGCGTTAATTCCACTTGATCCAAAGATATGGGACTAATTCTGCACTTGACCTAAAAATATGAGACCAAATCTATAACAAAAAAATATATGAAACCAAATTGGGACCTAACACAAAATATAGGACCAAAAGTGCAATAAAAAATATACGGGACCAAATTTACACTTTGGCCATATATATACTAGGCCAAACTGCATTTTTGGTCTCATGACTTTTGTTTAAGTCTCAATTTGATCCAATAACATTTTTTGTTGCACTTTTGGTCTCATATCTTATGTTCAAGTTGCAAATTTAGTCTCGTATTATGCTTTTGATCTCTTATCTTCGGATCAGGTTGCAAAATTGGTCTCATATTTTTTTATCAGGTTGTAAAATTGATTTCATATTTTTAGGTCAAGTGGGAGTTACAATGAAATTTTTTTGCAAAGATATGAGACCAATTTTGCAACTTGATCAAAAGATATGGGATCAAAAGTGACACGAGACCAAATTTGAAAATTGAGCAAAAAAAAAATAAGACTAAATATGCAATAAAAAAAATTATGTGACCAAACTTCACAATCCTCTCTATAACTAGAGGATTTCACAATGCTTCTTCTCTGTTTCTTCTTTGTGAATTCTCTATGCCTCTTCATTTTTCCGTTGGTTCTCTCGCCTTCATCTATGGAAAAAAGATAAATCTTGTCGAGGAGAGTGGAAGTGAAAGAGTGATTTTTAAAGTCGTTGAGGAAAGTAAGCTCTGTAAGTGACGTCCTCTTCAATATGTACATGGTTGGTGTGCAAAAAATGAAAAGCGAAACAACTTATTAGCACTGGGTGAGAAAATAATTACGAATAATTGAAATAGGGCATGAATCTGGGGGTGTTTGGAAGAAGGTCAATAGAATGATAAAGAGAAATAAACTGGCATAGGTGTAAGAGATGTAACCGTGATGGAAGATGATGATAGAGGAATGATTTAATTTATCAAGTTTCAGGGGCTGATGAAAATGGTAAAGTAAACATGAACAGAATAATTACGAGAGAAAAAGTAATGAGAGGAATGAAATTAGATATAGCAATGTGATCTGTCCATATTCTATCATGTGACATTTAGGGGCATTTTATATACATTTGGGAGCTAATTGCATGCCTTTATAACCTTTTATGATAGAATATGATGCTTTGAGGTTTAGTACTTATTAGGACTAATTTGTGATAGATTTTGTGATTTTTATCGTGTTTAATTCTTTCATTTGTTTTATCACTCTAATCTTGAGGAATCACTTAATCTTTAATGTTTTTGGAAGGTTTAAATGAAGCCTTAAGCTTGGGAAACCTCAAAGAAGAGCCAAGGATGCAAGGAAAGGAGTCAAGGACCAATTCAGCAATGTTTTTAGCTACTCAGCAGTGTAGGCCATTGGAAAGCCTCCACCTTCATAACGGCGGACCAACGGCCTCTGTCGCAAAAAATTTTGGATTTTAAAGCCCAAGCCCGAATTTGTGTTTCCAACCCGGCCCAGCCTCAGAATGACCCGAAATTTAACTGAAATCAGGGTCCTTAGGGTTTCTTACCACATTAGCACATATTCCCCAACGTCCATCACCATCTTCCTCTCTTCTCTTTACCATTTTCATCACTTTCAAGCTTCTTCTTGGTGGCTATGGCTATTTGGCTTGGGTTTGGGCTTGGTAGAGCTCATTTCTTCACCATGAGTAGCTGAATCTTCATGCCCAAAGGATAATCAAGGGAGGCTAGAGCTTTGTTCTTCATTGGAGGGAGTTTTCTTACACTTTTCTTAGTTATTTCTAGGTTTCTTCTCTCTATGGTTTAGGAGATGAACTTTGATGTAATTATGAATGCTTGACTTTGTATTGAGGGTTAGGAACAATATTTCCATTCACACTTGATTGTAATTACTTGAGTTGAGTTTGATTCTTGTTGATTATTATTAGTGTGTGATTATCTCTAAATTATGGTTGCAATTGTAGAGTTGAGTAACTCTCAATATAAGTTTATCGTCAATGAAATGAGATTTTTGGTTAAATTGTGGAATTGTCTTGGTTGAGATAGCTTCATGATTGAGTCAAGAGTCTATGTCTCTTGGTTAGGGACTATCTTAGGATGAACTTGTGTAGGGTATATGTCATATCATTTTGAAGTGATGATGGCCAAACTTGATTATTCCAATGGGTGTTTTCTCATAGTTGTTTAACTTGTTTATCTCTTGTTATCATTTTATCATTAGATTTCATTTTAGTCCTTATAAACAAAAACCACAAAAAGATTTATTGCTTTGTTTTAATCTTGTTTTAGTTAATTTGATAAACTTTCAAAGACATTTACATTGCTTTTACCTAGTTAGCAAGAGTTTAGCACTATTTTCCATTAAATCATCAAAGAAAGTTCCTCAAGAGAAACGACCCGGATTGCGCCACTTTAGTGCATAAATTCGGTTATTTGGCCGCCTTACAACGGGCGAGGTCAAATTTGGCGCCAGTTGCCGGGGAACTTTTCTTTAGGTTTAACGGTTGATAGTGCCAAGTTTTTGCGAATTGGGTTTTTCCCTTGCGTGATTTTTAGGGAGTACATAGTTGTTCTTGTTTGATTTGCTTAGTTTTAGTTTGTTCTTAGTTTAGTTTAGTAGTTTCTTTAGTTTGTAGTTAGTTTTTGATAGTCTTTCATCATTGGTTTGCTTGATTTTGCTTAGTTTGAAGTGTTCCTAAAATTCTGGTTTTTGTGTGTTTGATTGGCTTTGATTTGCATGTTTAAGTTGTTGTTTATCTTGAGTAATTGATCTTTTTAGGAGTTGGTATTGTGTTGCCTTATTTGAGGTGTTATTTTGTGCTTGTTTGGGTCATTTTGTTGCCTTTAGAAGCTTGTTTAGTCTGAATCTTCGTGATTTTTTTCTGCTGCAGGATTTCTGGCCGTTGGAAGGCCGTTGTGTTACAACCCGGCGGTCCAAAGACCTTCGAATCTGTTTTCTAGGCCGTTGGAAGGCCGTTGTGTTACAACTCGGCGGCCCAACGGCTTACTGCCCTGTTTCACTTTTTTTTTCGTCTAGTTTTCGATCCTTTCTCTTTATTCTCTTGTTTCTTCTTTTGTGCATCATTTATACACACTCTAACACATCTTTAAACATCTCTTGCATTCATTTATACCCTAGGGTTGCAAGTTTGTTTTTACTTGTTATTTGGTTGAGTGTTGTTTTAGTGTTGCATGCTTAGGAATTCTGGAGAACCTTCTAATCCTTTGGATCCTGAAATTGAAAGAACTTGTAGGAGGTTGAGAAAAGAGACTAAACAAAGGAAATTAGGTGGAACTAGTAGTAGACCAGTTGAAATTGATTCTGATCAAGAATTAGAACCAAACATGGAAGCTGGAAATGTTAATAGGGAAGCTGAAAATGTTAGGGAAGCTGAAAATCCTAACATGGCTATAGAGCAAGTTCAGGCTAAAGGTAACAATGAGGTCCAACAACCTATGCCTAGGAGATCAATTAAGACAGTTAATCAGGAAGAATCTGATGAAACTATGGATAGATTACAAAATTCTTTTCCTGACTTTGACTTTGATTTTGAAATTAAAGGCCCAGTACTGAATAATCTTCCAAAATTTTATGGTCTGAATGGTGAGGACCCATACTCACATTTGACTACTCTTCAAATGCATTGCAGGACTATGAAGCCGAGGGCTATTTCCATAGAAGATTGTATGTGGAAGATCTTCCATCTCACTTTGGAAGGCAAAGCTCGAGTTTGGTACTCACAACTTCCAAGATTTGTTGATGATCCTTATAGTTCATGGAAGAATATCCGCCGGGCGTTCCTCGATTATTACTTTCCAACAACCAAGTTAGCAGCAGCCAAGAAAGAGATAGCTGCCGCCAGACAGGACATTACTGAAAACTTCTATGATTTCTGGAGCAGATACCAGAATATGCTCCACCAATGCCCGAATCATCAATATTCCATGAAGAGTTTGGTGGAGTACTTTGTCTATGGCCTTTCTCGAGAAGACGCAAAAATGGTGCGATCCGTTGCCAACAGAAGTATATTCAACAAAAGTGATGAGGAGGCATGGGAATTGATAAGAACAATTGCCTTGGACAACCAACATGCAAGTGAGGGGGATGAACTACCTGTGGAGGTGGTGGGTACTGCTGAGCATGACCCGTTTTTGGAAACTATAGCTGCGAATTTGGATAAGTTAACAGCTAGGGTTGACCAAATATCTTCATTCCAACAATATCCACAACAAGTTCCTCAAGTTTCCTTTCCCCAGCAAGCTGCTTTTGTTCCCCGAGCACCTCAAAGTTTAGCCATGGTTGCTATGACTTGTCAAGTTTGCAACTCATGCATGCACATCTCACAAAATTGTTCCCATCAGTTTGAAGAAGTCTCAGCTATGTTCCAACAAAGGTCGGGGTAATTTCAAAGAAGAGATCAATTTGCCCCATCATTCAATCAAGGTTATGGTTGGGGAGGAAGCAATCAAGGAAGAGCTCCTATCTCTCAAAATTTTCATCAAGGAGGAACCTCTTCATCTGCTATTATTCCTATTGGGCAAGGTTCTGGATCTTCAATGAGGGACAATGACACTCAAGCAATGTTCAAGACGATTAAGGAGGCAAATCTCTCTTTAACCAACAATATATCTTCGGGTTTTGGAGAGATAAAAAATGCAATGGGTAGCCTGTCAAACAACATTGGTTCTCTTTTCAAAGAAGTAGAATTAATGAAGACGAAGCATGAGAACCTGAATCAGTTTGTTACTCAGATCTTTAAATTTTTTGAATGATCGCCAAGCTCAGTCAAGTGGAGGGATGCCATCAAACACTGTGATCAACCCAAAACTAGTCAATGCAATTCACTTGAGGAGTGGAAAAGAAATTCATGATCCACACCCAAAGAAGGTTGGTCAAGAAGCCAATGAGTCGGCAGCCAGACTTGAGAAAGAGCAACCTTCAAGCCAAAAATTGAAAGCAACCCAAGAATCATTACCATCTCGAAATCTTGAGAAGGAAGAAGAGAAGAGCAACAAGCAAGATCATGGAACCTCAGAGCGTAAAGGTAAGGAGGTATGCATCCAAGACCTTCCTTTTCCTGGTGCTTATTTGAAAAGTAGAAAGCAACATGATGATAACCAAGAAAAGGAAATGTTAGACTTGTTTGGTAAACTTGAGGTGAATATTCCCTTGCTTGAGTTAATTAAAAAGGTCCCTAAATATGGTAAATTCTTGAAAGACCTTTGCACTACTAAAAGGAAATTTGAACCTAACAAAAGAGTGCAAGTTAGCTCAAATGTTTCAACATTGTTTAAGCCTCAGTTGCCTATTAAATGCCAAGACCCTGGATCTTTTACAATTCCTTGTACTATAGGAAGAGTAACTATTAACAGTGCATTGTTAGATCTAGGGGCTGCTATAAATGTCATGCCTAAGTCTATTCATGATGCTTTAGGAATCAAGACTCTTAAGCCTACCAACATGACGTTAACTCTTGCAGATAAGACTGTTAGGCGACCTTTAGGCATTGTAGAAGATGTTTTGGTTAAGGTTAAAGATTTGGTATTCCCTGCTGACTTTTATGTTCTTGATATGGCTCAAGGGATATCAATTGACTCCTCCTTAATCCTTGGTAGACCCTTCTTGAGGACCGCTAACACTTTAATTAGCACGAAGGAAGGTACAATAACCATGGAGGTAGGGGATCAGAAAATTAACTTTAACATGTATGAAACTATGCAACACCCTTTTGAAGATTATTCTTTATTAGGTGTCAATGCTATTCATTCTGTTGATAACAAAGTTGAACATGAACATGATTTGTTTATGCATGATGAGATTGGAGTGCATGATTTTGATTGTTTAGACTCTGATGAGTATGTTCATTTATCTCCATCTCCCTGCTCTTGTGATGCTGAAGGTTTATGTGATGAATGTTTATCCATTGATGAATGGCTTGCTATTTCTTTTGATTTTGATTCTGAGTTTTCTAAGCCAACTGTGGATGATACTTTAACTTGTATTGTGGATAGTGTACTTAATAGTGTAGATTCTGATTTTTCTCTCTCTTCGTTTCATTCTGATTCCTTATGTGTTAAAGACTTGACAAGTCTTAACTGTTCATCAGTTAATTGTACTGATCAGTCTTTCCCACCTAATATCTCACATGCTGACTCTTCTCAGAGTACCAATTTTGATTTGTTACATGCTACTAAAGACTGTTCTGGGAAGAGGTGTTTGTCTTCAAATTTTGTTGGTGAGTAATGTGCCAAGAAGACCCCTCTGCGGGATAAGTTTCCAAATGAAGTTAAAAGCTCACAAGCCATGGGAGACAACACTCGGATAACTTCATTTTCCCCTTTTTATTCTAACCCTTCTGTCTCAGTTCATAATTTGAAAAGCTCCCAGCATCTAGTGCGTGCATCTCATGCACCGAGGTCATGCTGGTCTTAGTTCATTTTTGTTCCCACAAAAATAATCGACCAGGGACAAATTTAGATTAATTATCTCATAATTAATCATGGATGTTATCATAGTAAACATGCTAATAACATGATAACACATTAATTTATCTTCCATAAATTAATAATATGTTCACAACATATTTACATAAAACGATTGGCCCTAGGGCACAATCTCCAACAAATCTTTCTCAATGAAGGACTTGGGAGAAGCTGCCTATATACTAGGCATTAAGATCTATAGGGATAGATCTAGGAGGCTTCTCGGATTGAGTCAGAGTACATACTTGGATAAGGTATTGAAGAGGTTCAATATGCAGGATTCCAAGAAAAGATTCATTCCGATGAATCATGGGCTGACCCTGAGTAAGAAACAGTGTCCCTGAACACTTGTTGAGCGAGGGCGCATGAGTGGAATTCCCTATGCCTCGGCCATAGGATCCATCATGTATGTCATGTTATGTACTCGACCCGATGTGTCGTTTGCCCTAAGTATGACGAGCCGTTTCCAACAAGACCCTGGTGAGGATCATTGGATCGCTGTCAAGAATATCCTTAAGTACTTAAGAAGGACTAAGGATGAGTTCTTGGTTTACGGTGGAACTGATGAGGAGCTATGTGTAAGGGGTTACACAGATGCTAGTTTCCAAACCGACCAAGATGACTTTAAATCGCAGTCAGGATATGTGTTTCTCCTGAACGGTGGCAGCGTGAGTTGGAAGAGTTCCAAGCAGAGCACGATTGCCGATTCTACAACGGAGTCCGAGTATATTGCAGCATCGGATGCGGCAAAGGAGGCTGTGTGGATTAGAAAGTTCATCTCCGAGCTTGGTGTGGTTCCGACCATATCTGATCCCATTACCCTGTATTGCGACAATAGTGGAGCTATTGCGCAAGCCAAGGAGCCACGGTCCCACCAGAGGACCAAACATATACTCAGACGTTTTCACCTCGTCAGGGAGATGATTGACAGAGGTGATGTGAAGATTTGCAAAGTAGCAGGCGAGGATAATGTTGCTGATCCTCTGACAAAGCCGCTTGCAAGGGTCATACATGAGAGACATGTATCGTCGATGGGGATTAGACGCATTGATCAGTGTACCTAGGAGTAGGAACAGCTAGATTGATGATTGTACCCTAGTGCAAGTGGGAGTCTGTTAGGAATTGTGCCCTAGGGCCAATCCTCTTTTATATATGTTATGAACATATGGATTAATTTATAGAGATAAATTAATGGTTTTCACATTATTAGCATGTTTACTGTGATTACGTCCATGATTAATTATAAGATAATTAATCTAAATCTGTCCCTGATCGATTGTTTTCGTGGGAGCGAAAATGAACTAAGATCAGCATGACCTCGGTGCATAGGGATGCACGCACTAGATGCTGGAACGAGAGTCATGGTGCAATTACGTAAGGGGTTACGAGTTGCTGGACTGACCCGGAGAGTCCTGCATGGGTTTAGTCATCAGCTTGCCTCTCTTGTACACCTGTCACGACGCCTTAGACCTGAGGTCATCATTATTCCGGCGTTGCAGTTGTCAGACTTTGGCTTAGTCTAACGCTGCCCGTAACAGGGTAGTCATAAGGGCTAAGTACGGGTTTGGTTGATTGCCGTGCTGAGGAATGTGGACTGACCAAAATTGGGATTTTGTTCCCCATTAAATTGGGAGATATCTTACTGGCGCCCTCGATGAGTCTGTCCAGGAAATGCATGGCCATGCTAGATATTGGGACTTACTCAAGGAGATCGAGAAAGTAAAGGTTTGGATCATGGGTGACTTTCCCGTGCCTGGTCCATGACCAAGATATCGCAGAACAATAGGGTCGGTGCCATGGAGGTACTAAGGTTAAGTCGGTTTTGGTAAAAACCGATAACTCACGTATTTTGGGTAGTTGTGATGGCTTGCTAGAGTCCGCTCACAGCTTGTAGGTCATGAGATGCCCTACTGCCAACTTCACGTGGGGCCTGCTGGGTCACACACGAGCAGGAACAGGACACCATTTAAAAGGGACACGAATTAGGGTTAATTCGTGGGTCACTCCGGTGGCACGATTTAAGACACAGAGGAAATGTCTGGGACATTAGGTCTTGTCTTAATTGATCTACAGATGTGTAATATTTAAGTTTGTGGGACAAATTTAAATATAATAATTGTTAAATGATTAATGGGGATTAATTATTTACAATTAAAATATTAGGGAAAAATAATTCAGATAATATTCCTAAAAGTTAGGAAATTATTGAATTATAAAATTCCCCAATAATTATATGAGGGTGGCGCCTCTTAAGGATTATTTGAATAAATTAAATTGTTTTATTAATTCAAATAATAAGTTTGAATTCAAAAGATTTGATGGAGATATCAAAATATTTGATTCAAACAGATTTGGTGAGATCTCCTCTCAAAATCTTTGGTGAATCATGAATTAAGGAAAGTTTTTTATTTATAAAATTCCAAAGATAAAAGAGGGGAGTTAGGCGCATGGTTGGTGGGTCCCAAGGGAGATTTGATCTCTCATTTGATTCTCCAAGATTGCAGTTTGAATTTAAATTAAAATATTAAGGTAATATTTTAATTATAAATTCAAGTCCTAAAATAATCATATTATCAGAATATCTTGATTTTAGGAATAATTAAATCACCAAATATTTTATATATATATATATGGGCAAGTCGACTTGCCCAAGTAAGCAAGCATTCTAACCCTAGTTTTGATTTTCCTCCTCCTTGAAGAGAGAGAGAGAAAATCGTACCTTTGCACCAAAGAGAGAGAAAGTCGACTTTTCTCTAAGAGTTAGAGAAAATCGATTAGACTCCATAATTAGGGTTTGTGAGAGAAGAAAAGGCAAGAAGGAGTTCTTGTGGGGGGTTTCTTCTGTGCGCCACCTCGATTGCTGTTTGCAAGAAGGAGTTCTTGAGTTCAGAGGTCTGTAGATTGGTCCCTAGTTCTTTAATTTGGAGAAAAGAACTGAAGGCTAGTACCTTGGTGTCCGAATGTTCGTGTGGATTACCGGCAGAGGGAGAACGCTGAGAGTGGGCTCCTTGGACACGCCTTGTACAACCATCGGATTGAAACTCGTGAGGTATACCACTATCTAAAAGTTTTAAATTCTGCTAGCGGATCCGTTCAGAAATTCTAGGACCTAGGCGCTTTTATTTTATCGTTTTATCTTTGCTTCCGCTGCATTAGGCGCCTTGGATTCCCAACAGTAACAGAGAGAAAACAAATTTATTCTTAATTAGAGATAGATTTATTATTCATCAAATACGCATAGTAAAAATTTGTCTCAAAAAGTAAACCTTTTTTTTACCAACTATTTATTATGACACATATAAATTAAAAGAAAGATGGTCAACCTCAATTGTTATTCAAGTTAAAAATAATGATAGAAACTGAATGAAATTATATTTTGGAGATCAAAATGAAACAAATATAAGAAAGTTTGAGGAATGAAATGGAAAAATAGTTTTAGGACCAAAATGAAACTTACCCCATAGTTTGAGAACTACGACGACTATTTGAGTTTTTTTTAATATCTATTAAAACTAACAACAATTATATTTTATTTGGAATGAGATTACCCATGAAATCTAGCTACCCAAACGTGATCAACTGATCATTAGAATTTAGTTACTGTCAAATATATATATATATATAAATAATAGCAATAAATAAGTCAATTTTTAATTCACACATTAAATTACGATAGAGAGAGATCCAATCACAAGGCTCATGATGATGATGCCATTACATATCAACTTACTACAACAACTTGACCAACATATATAGTACATACGTACACCATATATATATATACTATTTTACATCATATGATATATCTCATAGACTCAATACATGTCGATCAGAACTTTTATTCACTGCTTCTATTTTTCTTTTCATTATTCTACATTTATGCATGCATGGTTGCAGCCTTGCAGGTTTGGATTATTCTCTGCAATGTTTCTTACCATTCAATCAAGAAACACATACAAAAGCATAAATACTAATTAAAAAAAACTCTCTTTCTCTCCTTCTCTCTATATATTATTGATCTAGTAGCAATTAAATGACAATAACACTTTATATATATAATTCAAACTAAACTAGAGAAAATCTAGGTATATAGATTAACGTGTACGTATTTGCTAGCTAGGATAGGTGCCATGCTTTGCCACCTTTCATGTTAAATTTCTTGAGCCTTCCAAAAAACATGACGACTATAAGTATGAACTTTCCTTTGTTACTCCATCTTCCCGAAAATCCAATCCATGAATCTCTACACATTCCATCATCTTTCAATCGCCTTTCGCAGCTATACCCAGTTGAAAATCCCACGTTACCATATGCACTGCATGCAATTTAATTTCAACAAATTAATAAATGAATGATCATTCAAAAATACATTACTAATTATATAAAATTATCATTTGTATATATACAACAACAATAATAACCAAAAGCCTTTTCTCACTAGGTAGGGTCGGCTATATGCATGGATCAACTGATGACAATGCGTTCTATCCTTGCACATGTCAACCGTTAGGTTATTGATAGATAAATCTTTCTGAAGAGTTTCTTCTCAACCATTTGGTCAACTTTGCGTATTGGGACCTACATAAGCCTTTTTTGCACATGCCTGAACTACCTAAGACGTATTTTAACCAATTTTTCTAGGATAGGTACTACTCTAACTTTTTCTCTGACGATCTTATTCCTAATCTTATCTCTTATAGTATGACCACACATCTATAGAGACATTTTGATCTTGTCTAATCATTTGTATATAAAAACGGAGGTCCTAGTGCACAAGGCTCCTACTAGGTGGGGTTTGGGGAGGGTCAAGATGTACGCAGTCTTAACCCTACTTTGCAGAGAGGCTGTTTCCAAGATTTGAACCCGTGACCTTTTGATCACCAGGCAGCAACCTTACCGTTGTGCCAAGGCTCACCCTCAATCATTTGTATATATATCAAAGAAAACATAATCGAGAAAGTGAAAATGACTTGCCTGACCACTTCTATGATAATATCCAAGACGTTGAAGTTGAGGGGATCCTCTTTTATGGAACGTCTCTCAGTGATGCAAATAAGAATAATGAAAATAACTAAGTAAGAGAGTTGGGAGAAGACAAGACACTCCACTAAGCTTCTTCTTCTTCTTCTGTCTTTCTTCTTGCTTTCATTTTCGTGGTCCCTCATCGGCATATATGTGGTGTATGGTGGGAGGTACCTGTATATATATATATATATATATATCGCACCACAAATTAAATGACACGTCATCAATTTACTCTTCCCCAATTAATTTATATATATTTATTCATTCATTTCTAGAGGCCCATATTATATTCTTTAATACAAAGGTGTTGGACATTTCACTGTATATATATGCTGCCGAGAATCAAAAACATTTTCTTTCTTTTTACATTTCTATATATTATCTTTTGTTCATAGTGGAATAAAAATAAAATATATATAGAAAAGATAATATATAGAAATGTAGATAAAAAATATTAAAGACAACATTTTACATAACCAATCATTGAAGAGAAAAAAATATAATTGAATCTTGGGAAAAGTAGGAACTTTGTAATAAATATATAAACAATTTTTTCTAAGTTTTTTCCTCATTTTTTCGGTTAAGTCATGGGTATCCCTCGTCTATCCGTTTAACGGTTTAAGCGAAGACTAATCTCATTTGAGCCTCAGAGACGAAATGGCCAGAGTCCTCCCAACAATGTCGACTATAGGAATAAATCATTATCATTCACTCATTATCATTCATATTTTAATTCATAAATCATTTTCACTTGGAATTTAGAGACACTACTAACTAAGAGTATAATTACTTGTGGAATAAATGAATGACTTACATCATGACAACGAAGAGCACCAAAATGGCTGAAGAGAGAGTGGAGAGATCAAAAACAGATTCACCAGAATGTCTGGCATTTGAAGTTTGGAACAACGAAGCAACCAATTTTTGATAGCCATTCAGACCCTTCATGTTATCAGAATTCCACTCCATGCAACAGAAAAACACCATCTGTATCAGATTCAACCCCAAAACTGTAGCAACAAGAAGGCAACAATGAACACCAGATAGCAAATGATCATAACCCATCTCCTCATAATTCTTTAAAATATGACACAACTCTTCTCTTTTTGTCACTTTCTCCGAAACCCAAATCACAAGCCTTAACAATGGAGGGTACAACGTGTTCCCCACAAAAACATAAGGTAAAACAATCAAGAGAAGACCGGGATTTTTCTTGAACACCATCATGTTCTCGTTGGTGGGGACAAAACCACAACTAGCGAAGGTGGAAACTATGGTGAAAACAGAGAATGTTTGTACGTTGATCCCTTTTTTTCTCAGAACTTGTCTTGCACTTGGTACTGTGTATATGTATAGGGAAAGTAAACCAGAACCAATTAAATGAAGAAGTACAAGGTAACCCAAAACCACAAATCCCAGACACTTAATATAGTCATACTTGGGTTTGATCATGATCACTCTATTTTGGTTGTTATTATCTTCTAGAGAATGATTATGATGAAGAGAAACAAGGCCAAGTTCGATTGGATGAGGATTGAAATTATTTGGATGATCATGAATTGGAGTGATTGGAGTACTATTGTCCTGTTTGAGTGCTCTGTTTCTGAAGGAATGAAAGAAGAGTTCAAGCATGGAAGTGAAAACTTCACTACCCACAAACATGAGGAAAGTGATGAGGATGAGTTGAGAATTAGAGAAAATCTCCATTTCAAGGGCAGTCATGCTGGAAACAGTGGATGCAGAAACAGAGGTATAGAAGAGATCAAGGTTGGTGGGGAAAACAGAAAGAGGGTTTCTTAAGTTTAGAGTCTTGAGACCTATGAAACCAAAGAGGGACATGATGAGGAAATACAAGAGTTGGAGGTAAAAGGGTTTGATATGGAAGCGTAATAGAGGAAGATAGAGAGACATAGGTATAAGGGGACGTTGGAGATATTGAGAGAAGGGATTAGGCATATTGTTAATTTATGAGAGATTAATTAGAAGGTGGTGATGGGTTGAGTAGTGTGTAAGTGTTACCAGAATAGGCAAGTTTAGACGATGGTGGTATTGCTTAATTTCATGTGGAGGTTGAAGAAAGAGTGGTACGTACACGTAGTGTCGTGAGATGGGAAGGGAATGTGGATTTATTTATAGATGCATTCGCGACACTGTGGGAGGCTATAGATCCTTTTTGTTTTTTTAATGGAAAATTGGTCTCATATATTTTATTTAGTTTTTATTTTTCAATTTGGTCTCATATATTTTTTATTGCACTTTTAGTCTCGTACTTTTGCAAAAGGTTTTAATTTATTCTTATATCATTTTTGGTTTCATATGTTTAAGACAGGTTGGAAAATTGTTCACATATCTTTGCAAAATGTTCAATCATTAATTTCACTTGATCTAAAGATATGAGATCAAATCTACAATAAAATAGGATATGAAACCAAATTAGGGTCAAATTTAACCCAAAGATGTGAAATCAAATCTACAATAACAAAAAAATACGAGACTAAATTGAGAACTAAGTAAAAAAATAAATATAGAAGAAATTAAATTTACACTTTAGCCTTTTTTCTTTTTTCCCCTTCAAATGCAAGTTAAAACTACTTCGACTTTAGTCAATTGAATGAACTAGGAAAACTGATGAAAGATTTGAGTTTTTGAATTTGTACAAGTAATATTCTAAAAAATTTGTTTGTTATTATTGATTACAACAATAATTTATTTTGTGTTTCAATCAATGTAAAATTTAACAATAATTATAAAATTTGACAAAACTAATTTTTTTGTCCCTAAATTTGTACACATTTGATAGTTTATTGATGAACTAGGCTCTGGCCGAGGGTCATTACTTGGTTTAGATGAGGCAACTCTGGGTTAACGATTACCTGCAAGTCAATGAACACACATGGGTGGCCCTGCGATTCACCTCCGATGCTAAAGTCAGTAATCTGGGTTGCTCAAGGATACCAATTGAATGAGTATTAGAGCGTACCTGGTCAGTGAAGAGGTCTTAAATTTTTTACTAGTGGAGAGCAATCTGGCGTGATCCTGCCATTAATGCTCTGATCTTGATTGTGATTCTTAGCTGATCTGATTTTGATCCTTGGTTCCCACATTATTTCCTTATTAGTGTAAGGCGCCTTAATGGTGATGACCAGTCAAGGCTGGTTGATGGGAGCAGGATCTCGTTGGGTGATTACCCTTATTGATTGTGGATCCAGATTGATTCTAGATTGATCCTTGATTGATTCCTGATTGATTATGGAATGTTTCTTTATCGCTTATGGTGCTCTACCCTGCTGGCGTCCATGCTCCTTGCCTTTCTCGGCACTCTTGGCCTTCTTCTAGTGTTCTCGCCTCTTTGAGGCTCTTGAGGGCCAGTTACATGCTGGGCTTGGGGGAGCCTTGTCATTTAGGCCTCCTAATTATTGGGCCTATTATCACTAGTCCCAACAAAAGAAGTAAAGCTCTGTCCTCATCAGTGGAGTCTCTTTTGAGAGCGTTCTCGTTATCCTTTGAATATTGTGGACGTCGTAGGTTGGGCGTTCTTAGGCTGTGACCTCAACTTGGAAAGTGGTGGCGCTTATAAATTCCTGGGTCATGACGCCCTAGGATTTGGTGCTACCAAACCCTGTCGCTTCAGTTTCTCTACTGACGTCACACGTCTCTTCGCCTTCTGCACGTCTGCGCATCGTGGCCATGTGTCAGCTTGTGGTTGGCTGCTGCTCCTACAATGATGGTGTTACGGAGATCGAGGGGGGCACATGCAACTTTTTCGATTTTCAAAATTCCTTTTTATAAAACCGCCACCTTTCCTTCTTCCTCCTCAGTTCATTTCCTCTACTTTCTCTCTCTCCCCTCAACTTTCTCCATTTCTCTCTGTTTGTCGTCCTCTTCGAGCACCTTCATTGCTGTGATTTTTGTGGTTGCTTCTGAAACTTTTCTCAGGCATTATCAGGCTTTTACTCCAGGTAAGCTTTTTAGTGTCGTTTTCCTATTTTGGTTGATGCTTTCTGCGTTTTGGTTGAGTTTTTACTCATTGTGTTCTTTGCGTTCTTCGTTGTTCTTCGCGTTCTTCGTGATCTTCGTGGAACTTCAAAGTTTTCCTTGCTAGGACTTCACCTTGCTGCTAGCATTATGGATTTCGAACCACGTAAGTATCTCGATCCTTCTACCCCTTCCTCTTCTTCTTCTGAGTTTGGGTCTGGATTTCGTGATCAACTGCAACTGCTTGCCATTATCTTTCCAAATTGGAACCTCAGCACCACCAACATCCTCTGGACTAGGATTAGGGCACGGTCGAGGTTTTTGGAGATGTTGGCGACAATCCGGCGAACAGGTGGGTCGTAGAGGGAGGGAGTGGTGGAGGCGAGGCGGACGGTGGTCTTTAAGATATCCAAAACACCCCATCGTTGGAGTTTCGATCTTCGGCTTTGGTTAACTGTCATTGAAGGATTCTGCTAAATTGTGAGTGTCACGCTCAGAGGTCAAACCCCTTTTAATTCTTCTATTTTTTTTGGTCTCTACTTTTGGGGGCTTCTTCTAATAGTGATTTGAAGATGACATTTGTATGTGAAAATCTTGGGTGTTTATTATTTTCAGCTTGTTTCTCGGGAAAATTTTAACTTTCTATTTTTGGCTGTCATATTTCAAGCTTCATTCAACTTAAGTAGTAATAACAGATTTAGGAGCGAGATTATCAGTCTTCTTTTTCCTGCTTACTTCTCAATACTCGTTGATTTTGATCCGCGTTTGAACCGTGTTAGGGTTTTTTTTGTGTGCATAACTCAGACATACTCCTTTGATTTTGATAATGTTTGATCACTCAGTAATATGAAGAAATTTGGTAATTTGTGGGTCTGAAGAAATTTGGGGGTTTTGATGTGTTTGTAATGTACTTGAATGTAATTTGTGGGGTAATTTGTGGGGCTTGTTTTTGAAAAAAACTTGTGAGGCTTGATTTTGGAAAAATTTGGGAGTTTTGATTTGTTTGTAGTGTATTTGAATGAAAATTTCAGCTTTTGGTGGCGATTTTTGATAAATCATAGATGCTCATTTGTCTTTTGAGGTTCTAAGGACTATTTTGATAAAGATCATAAACTTTTGGGATTAAAGTGTAATTAAATTAGGATGTATTCAAAAGAAATCTTAACGGAAATAAAGCACAGGGGACCAAATCGCTAACGGAGCAAACCACGGGGCACCAAATTGCAAAAATTTTTCTTTCAGGGTACCAAAGTGGGATCGCCCCTAACCACAGGGTACCAAACTGCAATTTACCCTAAAAATTAATAGTTAGAATCTAAAAATAATATATTAGCTAAGATTTCCGTCAAATTTTGAACGAAAATATACCTTAGGACCCTTTTTGTTAACGGAATAAACCACAGGGACCCTATTTAACACTTTTTAAACCACAACGACCCTAATATTATAGTCCTTATAGTTTTACTGAATTTGTAACTCAATTTTTTTTTGCCGGAGTCTATGCATTTTTATTTGATGTAACTCAATTTTTATATTTTTTAGAAAAATTATAAGACAATCTTTAACCTCTCACACTATTAAAACTCTAATAACTTAATTTTTATTTGGCATTTGAATGCATTTAGGTGGTAGAAAAAAAATTATTCTAATTTAGTAACAATGGCCAGGCTCACAAAAACTACAATGAAGTTATCCAATTTTTGAAATCGTACCATATACCATTTTCTCCTCTGGGGAAACCATTCCCATATGACAGAAGCGAGGTCATCTCCGGCAAGGTTTTGCCAAAGAAGAAAATCTCATGAGATTAGGGATGATCGAAATACCTATACTCAATAGGGACTCGCAACTTTTACCCTATGGATCGGAGTATGGGTCCAAGTCTAGATATAGTGGTATCCTACCCCTACCTTACCCATATATATATATATATAATAATTTAAAACTTTATTTATTGAGAAAATATTAAATTATAAAGATAAAATGTCAAATCGTTCATACATATTAGTGTATAAAATGTTGTATACTTTGCAACTTATTGTAAATTTGTAATAGTATAATCACCTGTGTATCGCATGGGTCAATCATTGTGAAATAACAAAGTAATAAAATTTTTTTACACAAACCCAATGTTCGGAGCCTACTATCACCGCTACATTTCAAGATGCAACTACGGTATTTTTCAGTTTATCTCCAGACACGCATCAGAACTATTGACAACTACAAAAACTCATACTCGCCGCATTGATTAATTTTTTTTAAATAGCATTGTCATTGTCAACTGATGAATTTATTAATTTTAATTTCTTTTACTTCAAAAGGTATTAGATGAAGAATCATTATTCAAAATTGGTATTGAAGTCTTATTATCAAGCAACTAACTAAAGCACAAGCTGAAAACTATTTCCCAGGGGCCTAAGCTAGAAATCGTTATGTTCATCATTATGTCATCAAACTCCTATACTCTTAATTCTGAATTCAGACTATGAAGCAACCCCTAAAGTAGAAGCTAAAAATCAAACTCTCGTGCATCGCACTGGTCATAAACTAGTTTTGATAATTTTAAAAAACTTTGTTAATTGAGTATTTGAGTGTTTATCCTTCTTCTGTTTTTTGGTGCAAGATTCAAGGTTCTCGAAATCTAATTTAAATCTTAAAATCATATAATTTTACTTGATTTTATTAGAATTTGACTCAATTTCATCATTTTATGATTTTACAACCAAGTTAGCTAGATTTAAGTAAAATCGTAATTTTACCAATTTTACAATTTAACTCCTAATTTGAACAACCACAATTATTATCATGAAATATAAAACAAGTACAGAAGATGTAAATAAATAAAAGTTGTTTGATTAAAAACCTCAGCTATATATATATAGCTTATCCAAGGGAGACAAAGTGGTTGGCGATGAAAGGGAAGACGTGCAATGAGATATAATATGAATGATGAATGGACAGTCCACTTAGGCCACTCACTGATTCAGTGATTTATTTGTTGGCTTCGTTGGCTATTCCACCAGACAGACCAAGATGGACAAGACATATGCATTTCAATATTTTACAATTTAAACAAACACAAGGAACATATACCTTATACCAAGGTTATTAAAACCGGACCGGTCATTGAACCGGCTGAAGTAACGGTTCAAGGTTCAATGGTTCAACCGGGGTCGGACCGTTAATAATTAAATAAATAAAAAATAATATATTTAGTTTAATATAATAAAAATATATAATAAACTCTTTAAATTTAAGCTGGATTGAGTAAGAAAGTGATTAATTAGGAGGATTAAAAATCAAATTTTGAAGTAAAAAGTAAAAACTATTAAATAACGTATTATTTTGAGTCTAAACATAATAAGAAACAAATTTCTTTAAAATAACATCATTTTAATCAAGAAAAAATAAAAAAAGTAGAAAAAAAAAACTGAACCGGTTCAACCTCAAAACCGGCCGGTTCAAGGCGGTTTTCCCGGTTTTTGACCGGTTCAGATGATTCTTGACCGGTTCTCAGTCTGTCCGATTTTTTGCTCAACTCAGACCGGACCACTGGCCGGTTCGCGGTTCAACCGGTCCGACCGGCCGATCCGGTCCGGTTTTTATAACAGAGCCTTATACACTTCCATTGTGGATGGTAAGGAGTGTTCTAGAGAAATTGCGAGAAAACTCTAGATTTCAAGAGTTAAATAACATAGACTTGTATTAAGACGTATGAATGCTCAGTGTTTCTTTGTATTGAGGTCCTTCTTAAAGTTTTGAAAGTGAATTACTATGATCTTTTAAAAACAAGCAAGCTCTTTAAGATTGACCAATACCATGATCTGAACATGAGAGACTAGCTACTTGTCAATTTTTTGTTGGCTACTGATCGACTCTATTTATTTATTTTTTTTGGCCAATACTGATCTTGTTTATTAGTACTTTTAGTAATATCAATTCCGATGTAATTAGCTTACTTCAAAACTTCTAAGAATGTATAATTTTAGTTTGGCTAAAGTAAAATTTTAGTCCCTTATCCATTGGTCAGGTTGCAAATTAGTCCATTATTTTTTTCTTTATATATATATTGTCTCACATTTTTGTAAAAAATTGCACCGTTAGTCTCACTCTCATTTTTGTTTCTCTTCCTCCGTTAACGTTGATGTGGTATGTTGATATGAAATGCTGATGTGGTGAGCTGAATGCTAAAGTGCAATTCTGGTTCTTTATCTTTATGGTAATTACTTGCGACTTTGATCCTATATCTTTATATTTTTTGTGATTTTGGCCCTCGAAATTAGCTTTTTCTCTCCTCCAAATCAGTTGTCTACGTCACACTTAATAGGGATCAGATGATGGACAGAATTTAGGGTGGGACTAACGATGGAACCTTTTACAAAGATATAAGACCAAATCTACAACAAAAAAAGACCTGATTTATAACCTGACCAAAAGATAATTAAAAAACTAAAATTTACACTTTGACCTTTTAATTTTGACTTTAATTATGTTGAACTAAGATATATAGAAATAAATTAAGAACAATAATTTTTCAAAAATGGAAATAGTGTTATATATATATATATATATATATCTTTTTAGAACCACAAAAGAAATTTATTCTAAAGCATAATATCTATGCCTGATCCCTAAAGTGAGTTGTACAACTTAAGCTTAGGGGTATCTACCTCTTCATTTTTCCCCCTCTTATATATAAGAAAAGTTCAAAATTCTATTTCGGTCCCTAATATTTACTCCAAAATTTTGTTTTGGTTCCTAATATTTTTTAATTTCATTTTGGTCCTTAATATTCCACAACAATTCCATTTTGATCCCTATTAATCCCTATTATTTCCTATTATATAGGTTCAACGAATATGGTCCCTAACTATTAAATATTGTTATATCTCTTACGTTTTAAATTTGAATGCAATGAAATCGAAGCTATGAGTTGTTCTTGATGAATTATATTGTTTCTTTTTTCAATTAGGGTCATCAATAAACAATGTTAAATTGGGTTCGAAAGTAGTTTTCTCATTTCATGAAATTGGTCACTTATCTCTCTTGTTTCAAATTTAAATACAACGAAATGAAAGTTGGGTTATTCTTTATGATTTTTTTTCTTTGTCTAGTTGAAGATATCGACAAACAAGATCGAATAGTACTTTAAAAGTGGGTTTGGTAAAACATCAATTCCAAATTTAGGAGTACTATTTGCCTCATTTGTTGATGGCTCCATCTAGATAGACCCATAGCTTTAATTTATTTGCATTCGGATTTGAAACAAGATAAATATGACCAACTTTATGAAACGAGATACATACTTTCAAGCCTAATTTCGATTTCAATTTAACCTTGTTTGTCAACGACCTTAGGTGGAAAAAGAAATAACTTATCAAGAGCAACCCATAAGTCCATAACTTCAATTTTGTTGCATTTGAACTTGAAACGAGAGATATATGATCATATTCAATAGTTAGGGACCAATATGGAATTATTGGGAAACATTAAGGACCAAAATGAAATAAAAAACATTAGGGACCAAATTAAAATAAAATTTGAGGTAAACATTAGAGACCAAAAAGAGGTTTTGACCATAACAAATTTAACTTGCTATATATATATATATGAAAAATAAAATAAAATAAAATCTAATTGATAAGAAATGTAAAAGAAAACGCTCAAATTAAAGTCATAGTGAATCTTGCTTCAAAGGCCTTCTACTTTTTGGAGAATAAAGTGACTTTTCCATTGATGGGTTTTGTCACAGAATAATTTACTTGAGTAGTCAGTATAACAAGACATATATAATAATAAACACATATATTCCATATATATATATATATATATATATCATCAAGGAGGTACTTGAGTGTGACTTTGGTTTCTCTAAATTCAACCCGATGTGATTTGCCAAAAACATGGACTCTTGTTAGAAATGTAATGTATGGAGTCTCACATTGAATGAAGAAATTGTTGAATGTAAGACACTTAACACTTTGAGCTCTTTAATTAGAATTGGAGTATGGTTCTCTTAATTAAATACTTATACTCATTATAACGATGCTTTCATTGAGAGGTTGATGACCGAATTGGAGAGAGCTACTTGTAAAAGGAACAACAACTATTATTGAAAATGCAATATAACGAGTTTTACATCAAAGAAGTTACTGGGTATAAAATATCTTATAAATTTTGGACTTTCCAACCTCAAATAATTAATTTTTGGGATATGATTTTCCTAATGAAAATTTATACTTATTATCATATCATATATATCATATATATATATATATATATATAACATTGATCTTCGATGTTTATTCTGGCCTGCCTCTTTCATCCACTCTTATTAATATGTATATGATATATCTATATCAAACAATGCTTCATAAAAAAGAGTTGGCAAAATCCCATTGTTAAATATGATTACAATTTTTTAAATGATGACCATTAACTATAACATGATAAACTTTTATTAAATATAAAATAATATACTATAAGTTTGTCAAATTTACTATTTTATTCATACTTCTAAATTTTGTAAAAATCAATATAATTTTATAAGTGTATTTGATATGTATAATTAATTATGTTATAATCAATTTACTAAATTTTAACAAGACGTTATATATTTTATATTCAATATACATTAATTTATTGTATTTTTCTATAAAAAGAAATTATTGTATTTTAGACTAGAGCCGTCAAAACGAGCCGAACCCGGTGGGTTGACTCATTTAACTCGCCAAATTGGCGAGCCGGGTTGAAAAAATTCGACTCGCTAAAAATTATAACTCGAGTGGATAGACTCACTTAACTCGTTGCTCGTGGTGAGCTAACTCAAGTGAGCTAGCGAGTTGATGAGCCAACACACCTTACTTAAAATTATATATATAAATATAATTTTAGATGTAATGACTAGTGATTAGTATTGAATAGTTAAAAATATTGAATATTCTTTATTATAATATTTATATTGGTATAGTTTACTTTAATTTTCATGAATTTTATTAAGAAGGTTAATAAAAAATATTTTTTATTTAAAAAATAGGAAAAAATGGAAAAAAAATTGAAAAAAAAAAAGATATTTTAATGACTGGTGGGTTAAGTGGGCTAACTCGGCTCACCAAGTTGGCGAAGCGGGTTGGCAAAACCTAGCTCGCCTAGAATTTCTGACTCATGACAAACCAACTGAAGTGAATCGGGCTGACTCGTTTTGACAGCCTTAATTTTAATAAAGTTCAATCAATGATATTATCACTCTTTTGATAGTTTCTGATAAATGATCCCTAATATCTTAGCAAGTGGTTATAACTACCACAAGTATCGATCTCCTCATGTCTTTTTCCTATTTATGATTTAATATATAAGGGCTTGATTCTCATATTTTAAGGTATTGCTCTCATTCTTGTTCATTTTGACTCTCCTTTTCTTTCTGAAACATCTATTGGCTTAGGTATATATCGAAGTGATTGACAAAAATTCAATCCTCATAGTGCCTTTTATGCAGGTTCATCAATAACCGATAGCTGGAGTCCTTTTGCTAGACAGCATCATCATTAGTTTCTATTTGTTATTAATTACAAAACTTGAATTGTATTTTCTTAAAGAAGTTAACTAAATATCTCCACGTCTCCAAATTATAGCTCTCCAACAATAATGATATTGTTAGGAGCTTGGAGATTCATATATCTAATAATTTCGATTATCTTTTCATCATTACGTAGAAGATTAGCTGTTTGTATTGAAGTTTCATGTGTAGTATGAATATATTCTACAAATAATAACACTAGCAAGACATACCAATTTATTATATATTGCATGTATGAACAAACCGTTAAAGACATGTTTAATTGACAGATACCCTTTCTCTCTGATCTTTAATCAAACACTAAATCATAGATAATAGAAAACAACGTACATGACTCTAACTTAAAAATTAAGAAGAGTTTGCACTTCTTCCCCTCTAAGAGATTTGCGATCTACATGCACGCTTGGAAGGCGCAGAGGTGGTCAGCGGGGTCTTTGGTTCCATCGTACTGAGGTAGCTTCATCGGCATCTTAAACCCCATGGACAGTTCATCCTACTAGATGTGAGGGGCGTAGATGCCCGTGTTCGGTGTCGGCGTGGTCCTTGGCTGTAGCTGTGCCGCTAGCGCCAAAGTCCCAGCACCCGAAGCGTCAGGTGCCAGACGTCTAGCCAGCAAATTCCAAAGTTCCGGAGGAACATTTCACTGTTGAAAAGTTGAGGTAGGCAAACCTTGTGGCAGGATTGGGGTAGTCTAATCACTCGTTGTTTCATTATCTGCTTCGAGGTTGTCAGGTTCATCCTCGTGTATGAAGACTGCTTCTTCCTGGCACTGTGTCGTTGGAGCGCTATTTTCTAGGGTGGCAGTCAGATCTTCAGGCTGAAGCTCCGCCCGTCCATTCGTTGGGGTTCACTTCACCAGCTGGTTGAACCTCCTAACCATGAACTGATCGACTTGTACTCCCATATCGCGACAGAGGGAAGCCATCTCTATCCTGTGAGTTGCTTTCAGATCCTGAAGTTCTGCCAGGATGAGGTCGCGCACACCCCTCACATATGCGGTGGACGATAGCGGCGCGTTATCGTCCATTGCGGGGTTGATGCGTTCGGATGTGGTAGCAGGAGTTTCTGGAGTTATTGGCGACGGGATAGGCCTGACTGTTGGTGGGGGGTTGTTTCTTCTTGAGGCTGGACCATCTGAGTTTCGGTTGGCGCATCTGCAGGCGCTAGCGTGGCGCTAACCGCTAGAGGCATGGTAGATGGTCGTGGATCGGTGACGACCTAGTTTGCACCGTCCCGGTCAGCTTGTTGTTCCTATGAGGGCTGGTTCTCACTGCCTCGATTCGTATCCGAGAACTTCGATGCCCGTTGCCTTAAGTTCATATGGTTGCGAAAAACAAGTTCGGGTTAGTTCGCAGTTTATATGACTTGCTCATTGAGCCGTACAAAGGTCTCTTCGAGTCAACATCGTAGGATCTTAAGTTCACAGAAACAGGGAAGAGAAGGTAGATAAAAACAGAGGAAACTATGTGTGCAGAAGGGAAAGTACAACGGGTTTTCGTGAGGGAGAAACCCTTGTGTAGGGTAGAAGATGAGTTCTTGTCAAACTCACCTCCATATGGAGAAGTGTGAATGTGTGTGTCTTAACGACAACTAAGTAGATTGGGGAGAGATAACCAGAGTTGTCTGATCTCTCCCCACAGACGGTGCGAGTGAAAACTATAAAGTTGGATTAGGGGAAATCTAACCTTAAGTTCACAAATAAAGAGGTTCCGGAGAGATTTGATGACGACGAAACCTGCAAAACGAGAAAGCACAA
Source organism: Chamaecrista fasciculata (assembly GCA_003254925.1). Taxonomy (NCBI): domain Eukaryota; kingdom Viridiplantae; phylum Streptophyta; class Magnoliopsida; order Fabales; family Fabaceae; genus Chamaecrista; species Chamaecrista fasciculata. Next base: position 63,182 of record QANZ01017207.1, read on the forward strand.
GGGGTTCCCTATGTTTCTTCTCCGATGCTTGAGTCAGATAGTAGTGATGAAGTTAGGGTTTTTTTAGAGCAGAAGTTGCGTACCTCTTTATGAAATGTATGGGAGTATTTATACCTCCAGTCTTTTTTCCTAAGCTAGTATGAGGTTTGAGTAAGGAGGTGAGGAGTGCATGGGATGTCGGTTCTAGCACGTGGCCTAGAGGTCACATCCGATGTGTCAGGGTTTGACGGCTGACATCTGGATTGCCAGGTGGAGACTTTCTTTATTTTACGGGAGTGGGTGATAGTGCTACACGCTTCCTATTTTGTCTCTTTGGGCGCGGGGCCTCTTGGTCATTTCATATGCGTGCTTTTGCTGGAAAGTACACTGTGGTCAGCACAGTTTTGTCTTGTCTTCGCATTAAATGCTAGGATCATTGCATTTAATGCTTGATGATGGCGTTGCTCGCTCTGATGGGCTTTTATGGGCGTGGGGTGTTTCCTTGTATTCGCCTTTTATCCTCTATTTATTTAAAGGGTGTATATCACTTGTCCCTCCTAAAAGGTAGGGTCAGCGCCATGGGCACTGGCGTTGTGAATATTCTCTTGACCTTTCGCAAAGGGTGTATATCACTTGTCCCTTCTAAAAGGCAGGGTCAACGCCATGGGCGCTAGCGTTGTGAATATTGTCTTTGCCTTCCTCAAAGGGTGTATATCACTTGTCCCTCCTAAAAGGCAAGGTCGACGCCATGGGCGTTGGCATTGTGAATATTCTCTTTGCCTTCCGCAAAGGTGTATATCAAAGTCTTTAACATCATTTTGCTTATAATTTGGGTTCGAGAATTCATTAATTTATTACTAAATAATGATTAGTCATGTATATAGCTATGAAGCATGAACACTTCATTTTTTTTGTTACAAAAAAGTTTAGGTGAGTTACCTCGGGGGCTCACCAAGGCTAGGGCATGCCTCTAGGCTTTATGAGTGCTTACAGAGGTACTTACATATCGCCTACCAACAAGACCCTCATCACATCGGCAGCGGGATTCGAACTCACGACCTTATGGGTTATGAATTGACTCCTTACCAACTGGGTCAACCTATGTTAGCATGGACACTTTATTTTGAGGAGATGTCACTGTGTCAGATACGTATTCGTGTTCAACACTCATATGACATATATTTACAAGTTTCAAAAAATAAAATCATTTTTTTTACTTTAACATGACAAAAAATAATAATACATATGACATATATTATAAGTAGATATTATATTTTTGGGTAAATTACACTTTGGTACCCTGTGGTTTGGGCATATTTCACTTTGGTACCATATGGTTTAAAAAGTGACCCTTTGGTACTCTGTGGTATTCTCCGTTAACACTTTGGTACCCTTTGGAGCTATTTTGTAATTTTAGCCATAATAAATTTTGCAAAAATTACATATTGACCCCCAATATTTTCAGAAAATTACAAATAGGTCCCTAGATACATATTATCTAGGGACTAAAATGAAAACTATAAAAAAATTTGGGGGTCAAAATGTAATTTTTGCAAAATTTGTTATAGCTAAAATTACAAAATAGCTCCAAAGAGTACCAAAGTGTTAACGTAGAATACCACAGGGTACCAAAATGTCACTTTTTAAACCACAAAGTACCAAAGTGTAATTTATGACCAAACCACAAGGTACCAAAGTGTAATTTAAATCACAAATGAAATATTTTATATAGATAAATATATATATATATATATATATAATATTCGTGTGTCCGTGCCAGTATAGGGTTCTTCATAGATATATAACATGTAACTCAATAATTTGAAATGTTAAAATAATTATGCATGTTAAGTGCTTAATCTGGGAATTTGGTTGTTATGAGATGCCAATATAGCGATTGCTTGCATATATATATATATATATATATATAATATTCCGAGTGTTACATGATGACATGGTTGAAAAATCTATGGTCCTCAGAATAGCATGCATGCAGCTAATACATGAAGGACTCTTCAAAGAGATTGATAATTGAAAAACATAAGGATATTATAAAAAATTTGTAGCACTTAAAATGTCAAATTCTTGATGATATATAATTAATTATTAGCTGTATTAAGATTGAAATAGTGTGATTAAGATTGAGAAAGAAGTTTACATTTAATTAATTGGTGAGTGAAGATGATTTCAGCGAGATATGGTGATTAATAAATATGAAACTTTTGAAATGCCACCACTCACAAATTTGTTGGTTCTTCCACTATTACTATGGCCCAGTTCGTTTCCGTTTTGATTATAATCTGTTTTGATTATAATCAAAATAAACATGTTCGTTTACGTTTTTTTCCTGATTCAATTATAATCATGATTTTCTAATAATCAAACACACTCAATTACACTTATACCCCTATACATAAACCTATAATTACCTATACTCTAATACAATCAATCCCCAATCACAAAGGGCAAAATTGTCATTTACTTTAAAATTGAGTCAGTTTGTAAATATTCATTTTTGTGTTTGGGCTAAAATGTAATTTTGCCCAAACTATTTTAGAACTGAAATTGATATTTGGCCTCGCCGTGATGCATCGAAAGAAATTTGGGTTCTGTGTATCGAAAGAAATCTGTATCTCCGTCGTCGTCATCATCCTATTTGGCCTCCGTCGTCGTCGTCATCGTCATCATCCTATTATTTACATATAGAAATTCATTCAGTCTTTTTTCACGGCTAAGCTTCCCTTCCTTCCTTCCTCCAATGTTACTCATACCTTGGTTAATAATATAAAACGCAGCTGCCTCCTTTTCTGTTTTGGAGTTTCAACTTTGAAACTAGAATCAGTCATTCACACACTCACACAACAAAAATCCTATTTTCCAAATCCAAAATTAACACCTGATTCTTTCACTCACAGTCTCTTCTCTTTCAATCCCAAAAACCCTTTCTCATTTGATTGATTCTTCTCCAGAAATTAACACAAGCTGTATCTGGGTTTGGAGGTAGGGTTTTTACGATTTTCATCGAATTTTGTATGTGGGTTTTTCCTGTTGAATTTGGGAAATGTCACAGCTGAAGACGATCTCTCACATTGACGATATTCCATCGACTCCTGGCAAATTCAAGACCGAGAGATCTCCTTACATTCATCGCCTCAGAATCCATTCTACGCTTTCCAAACAATCCAATTTCAATTTGAGGATGTTGGTCGACACTAATTTCAGTTTCAATCTCCGCCGCCCACCGCCCCCACTCCCGCCGTCGAACCCCTCTGGATTATAATCTCAGTTTCAGTTTCACTTCTGGCTGGAGCAAGTCGAGAGAGAGGGAGAGTGACGAGAGATGAGAGGGATTAATCACAAATAAGCTAAATTGGATTGTTTTTTCGGGTCCGCATTTTTTTTAACTTTCTCTCTCATCTGATGCAAATCGGTGCACCGATTTTCTTTGCTGGTGCACCGAATGTGAATGGTTTTTGACACTTTAATCCTTGTTGGTGCACTGTTTTGTAAGCAAAAAATGAAACGGTGCACCGATTCGGAAAAACATCCCCTAACCTACTCACAAAAATAATCAAGATTTCACGCTTTTCAAGGCAAACAGTAACATATTTGTTTTTTTTCAAAACAACAATCACATCCAAACACACTTTTATTAAAATCAAATCACACCTTACTTTTTCTAACTTTTTCTTCCATTTATACCCCTATACAATTTATCAATTTCCTTACTTTTTATCCACCTACCACAATCATTACATACCCATTTTAATAATTTCACACAAATAATCAACAATCATCCAAACACCACTACAAACATAATCAAATTTGATTATAATCAAACCATGATTATAATCAAAACAGATTTTAAAAAAAAACGGAAACGAACTGACCCTATGAGCGATGAGCTAGCACATTATATCTAAATAAGCATATTCCAATAATTGGGGGCCAAGCATTTCCTATTTTCATGTACTGCAACTATAATTGTTTGTATCCCTTGAAACATGTCATGAGTGAAAGTGTTTATTTTATTTTATTTTTTTGATGGAGGGTGAAAATGTTTATTGTCCTTATTCAAGAGTAAATTAATGATTTGGTTATTGAAAAGATTACTCAATTTAATTTTCTAAAGATAAAATTGTAAAAATTTAGTCTATCAAAATATGGTTATAATGAATTTGACCAGTTTGTAGTAAATTGTCAAAATAATCAATGCTTATAAATTTTTGGCCAAAGAAAAAATCAATGCTTATAAACTATTGGACTACTATTATTGTGAGCCGTGTGCACAATTAAATTAAATATAGTCGCTCCATTTGATGAGATATCTGTAAGAATTTTTATAAGTATTCTGAGTTCGGAAACCTACCCTGACCCAAGAGTTATTTCTCTTACTTAAATTTTTTCTTACCAAAAAAATTAAATATTGTTAAATTATCATTGCTAGCTAAATGGAAAGAGGGACAAAACCAATTATATATATACACATGAATAAATGATTAATTAATTATATAGTTTTAACTTATACAAAATTTTAGAGTATAGTGTTCTCCACGTCCTCCAATATCCTTCTTTTACATTCATTTGTTTTGCTCTGTTAACGTGAGAAATGTATATTATGTACTAAGTGTGAATCCTTACCTTCTTGAGTTCAAAAAATAATTCTTAGCTTCTTTAATTTTGACTCTATGAAGCTCAATGGGCCATTAATCATTTTCCTCTGGATTCCACGCTAGCCTCTGAAAATGATATCTTCTTGCTTGTTAATCAGACCAAAACTCCACTGCGAGAGGGATGAGATATATCATATATATAAATATAGAAGAGAGCCATGAAATTACTTAAGCTTGAGATCGACATGCAAAAAGATGCTATATATATATATATGTGTGTATTTTATTGCAGCATGACACTCTTGTTTCCTGACAATCTTCAACACAGTAAACCTGGCCTAAACAATACTGATAAGTTTGAATGCATGTCCAAGATCATTTCATTATTATGCGTTTGTGTAAACTGGCAATGGCATATATCACCCAAGGGTTTTCAAAATTTCAAAAATTAATTAATAATTAGTTAATGTTTGTCGTAACAATATAATATTAAATATATATATTTTGTTTGAAAAGGTTTAATTACTTATTATCCACGTACGTGAAACAATAAAAAAGGAGGACAAAGGCTGGTGGAAGAAAAACAGGATGATCAATTGATCATATATATATGTTGAACATTTTGAAGATGCAAGACAGTGTTGGAGAAGTGGATGCAAATTTAGAAACAAATGGATAGATCGGTATCAGGGAAAATGATGAAGCATTGAGGAAATTTTGTATTTTAAAAGATGTAAATTAAATGTAGAGACTGTCATGCAATTAATTGTATAACAATGGAATTCCACCAAGACTGTCAAATAGTACTCTATATGTATATATGCTTTTAAAAGAGATTCCAACAATACAGTAAAACACTATATAAGAATATATGGTTCATTAGAGGCGATTACAGTGGCGAAGCCAGGGTTCTGGGTTAGGGGTGCCGAAAATTTGTTTCTACCAAAGTCTTATTTTGATTCTTAATATTTACTCAAAATTCTATTTTGATTCCCGATATTTTTTATTTCATTTTAGTCCTTAATGTTTTCTATAAGTTTCATAATTGGTTATTAATTATTGAATATGATCACATTTTTCTCATTTTAAACTCGAACGCGATGAAATCAGAGTTACGTGTTAAATTTGATGAGTTCTTTCTTTATACTGTTCGAGTCATCAACAAACGAGATCAAATCAAGCATGAAATTGGGTTTGATAAGTCTGATTTTGGCAGACTTTTATGAGCTATTTTGTTGATATTTTGATGTCAAGTTTAAGATTTTAACCTTCATTTCCCCAGTTTCTATATTTTCCTACTAGTTTATGAGATTAATTGAAAATATGATATTTTGTGATCAATTTCTTATATTTGTAAATATCATGATGGATTTGGTGTTGATTTTATCTAACTTGCACAACAAACTTCAGAAGGTTGCCAAAATCAATTCCATAATTGTGAGAAAAAAGAAAATTTCGTGGTGCACAAGTCTTGCTCAAGACTCAAGTCTTAGTTTTTAAGTGTTATTGGAGATTCTGCAATCTTTCCTAAACTGTACAATGTGTAGATCGAAAATAGGAAAGTTTAGAAGGAAATTAGGCTTAGGAAATACTATAAATTCCCCCCTCCAAAGCTTGTAATGCATCTCTTCTTCCCCACTCTCTAATTTTATTTCGTATTTGTGCTTCCATGGCCCTGCGTAGCTAAACTTCTCTTCTTGGCTTAGGGTGAGTTTGGATTGGATGTTTCAACACTTGTGAAATCTTGTTCTTATTTGTTTCATCAATTTATAATATTTTTCTTTCTCCTACTCTTCTTGTTTTAATTGTTTTCAAGTTGAACATTCAACTAAGAGCTCGGTTGTCTAATTGATTTGTAAACATAACGCTAGGTGTTCTTATTAATTCGTAATTAGTAAGTTCATCACTAAGTAGTAACTAAGATGGACGTACCATGTTAGGGAGAAGAAAATCTAAACAAGTAATTTCGTAAATTGATTGTTTAGGATTAATATCTTTCGGGTCTTAGTTCTGTTAACTTAGATTGAATTGTCGATCGTGTCGGATTCGTCCAGTTAATAAGTGGTTAAATTGGGTACGTTATCCTTTATTCAACTTTTAAGAAAGAGTGATTTCACCGTGTGATTTCGTTAATCTATTTTATTTTGATGAATTAATATTTTGGAATCGATGATCAAGTGTGAAACTCCATGAAAAACAACTCCAGCCAAGTCCTCAATCAATTGGTAAACCCTTTTATTTTTAAGTTCATTAAATTTCTCAAGTTCATTCACAATACATTCTATTTTGTTTAAGTCGCGTTCATAACACTTGGGCACGACTTACGCACTGGTTCTGGTTTTTCCAAGTCTGACTGCATTACTCTTGGGCAACACTTATCCATGTGGACTGACCCTGTTCTTACTTGTTACTACTGATTCATTGCTTTAGTGTGCAGATTCAGGTTAATTATTATTGGTGGATTCAACACGCATCAGGGTTCAAAAATGGATTGCTTGTTTTATAAATTTGGTCATATTTCTCTCATTTCGAACCCACTCTCATGCCCAATTTGACTTTGTTTATTGATGACTCCAACTGGAAAAAGAAAGAACTAATCAAATTTAATTTGTAGCTCTGATTTCATCGGGTTTGGGTCTGAGAATAGAATAATTAAAAAATTAAGAAAGAAAAACTAAGAAAGAAAAATCGCCAACTGTGCTTGATTTGCTACATAAGCATTAATAATTAAAAAAAAAACATTTCATCTCTTCTTCAAATTGGTCATTGAGTTATATTTTTATCTCAATATTCTCAATTTCCCCTCTTTTTCATCATCTTCATTCATTTTAGTCTCAAATCCTCAAAATAAAATTGTAAAGTGTCTCAAAACTCTTCCAAACATTCCAATTTAGTCCTTAAAAATATTAAAACCCTAAAACCTAAACCCCAAACTCCAAACCCTAAATACCTAAACCCTAAACCCTAAAATCCTAAACCCTAAAACCTACATCCCAAACCCTAAAATCCTAAAATTGTAAAGTGTCCCAAAATTCTTCCAAACATTTCAATTTAGTCCTCAAACCCTAAAACCCCAAACCCTAAAACCTAAAACCCCAAACCATAAACTCTAAAACCCCAAACCCCAAATCCTAAAATCTCATACACCAAACTCTAAAACCCTAAACCCTAAACCCCAACCTCTAAAACCTCAGACTCCAAACCCAAACCCTAAACTCTAAAACCCCAAACCATAATCAGAATTGTGATTGTACATTAAAGTTCAACAATTGCGACGTGCAACAATATTATACAAATAAGTCCCCGAATTTATCAAAATAGTTCAATATGTTAGACAAAATGGTCATCCAATTAAATGAATAGATAATAAACCAAAGAGTTTAGGGTGTGGAATTTTAGGGTTTGGGGTTTTAGAGTTTAGGGTTTGGGGTTTTAGGTTTAAGGGTTTGGGGTTTGGGATTTTAGGGTTTGGGGTTTGAGTTTGGGGTTTGGGGTTTGGGGTTTAGGATTTTAGAGTTTAGGGTATGGGTTTTTAGGGTTTGGGGTTTGGGGTTTTAAAGTTTAGGGTTTAAGGTTTTAGGATTTGGGATTTTAGGGTTTGGGGTATGAATTTTAGGGTTTGGGGTTTGGAGTTTTAGAGTTTATGGTTTGGGGTTTAGGGTTTGGGGTTTTAGAGTTTGGGGTTTGGGGTTTGGGGTTTTAGAGTTTGGAGTTTGGAGTTTGGGATTTTAGGGCTTGGGGTTTGGGGTTTTAGAGTTTAAGGACTAAATTGAAATGTTTGGATGAATTTTGAGACTGTTTACAATTTTATTTTGAGGGTTTGGGAGTAAAATGAATGAAGATGATGAAAAAGAGACGAAATTGAGAATAATGAGATAAGAATGGGTCATGGACTCAAACTTGTTTATTAAGGGCCTGTTTGGGAGAACCCCAATCCTAATCCAATCCAATTCAATCCAATCCAAATGGATGGGATGAGATTATAATTTAATTGGATGAGATGAGATGATGTATTGGTGTTTGGGTGATTTTATTGAGANGGGGCTCCCAAACAGACCCTAAGGTTTTAGAGTTTAGGGTTTAGGATTTAGGGATTTAGGATTTGGAGTTTGGGGTTTGGGGTTTAGGTTTTAAGGTTTTAATATTTTTAAGGATTGAATTGGAATGTTTGGAAGAGTTTTGGGACACTTTACAATTTTATTTTGAGGATTTAGGACTAAAATGAATGAAGATGATAAAAAGAGGAAAATTGAGAATAATGAGATAAAATAAAATAACAGTGACCCCCCTAAAAACATATATATACATGATATTATATTATATATATATATATATAACATAATAATAATAATAAATTTAGCATACATGTTTGATGATAATTGCAAAAAATTGTTTTCTCCCTTATATGTTAGGATTAGCTAATTTTTCACTTTCTTTTTTTTTGAAAAAATTATTCTCTTTTGTAATATTCTTTTTTCTCAGATTTTAATATAGTATATTATGTAAATTGATTTTTGATTGGTAAAAAAAGTAACAAAAGAAATTATCTAATAAAAATAGTTTTTTTATCAATTAGTTCTTAATTTTATTATTTTGAATGTTCTTAATTTTAATTTATTTATTGATTATTTTTTTCTAAACGTATTATTTATTTAACTTGAGATTTGTATTATTCTATAGATAATATATTATAATGTCCAAAAAAAAATTATTGACTCATTTTTCAAGAGAAATGACAGAAATATTAATGTTGTCGTATAAACAAATTCATAATGATTATGTTGAATATCAGACTCAGACATATTCTCATATACTTATGTGTTTTTTAAAAAATTAAATAATTTTTAATTTTGTGAAAAAAAATAAAAAAAAAATTCTCTCATTTTATCAACTCACTTATCAAAACACATATAAGAGAAAAATAATGGTGATGAAAACAAGACGAAATCACATTTTAAAGACCAAAATAGAATAAATATAAAAATTTGAAGACTAAAATGAAAAATTGTTTTAAAACCAAGGCCGAAGTCCTATTTTGGTCCCTCTGTTATGCTCGTTGTTCCAAATAGGTCCCTCAGTTATTTTTCGTTCCATATTAGTCCCTCAGTTATCCAAAAGTTGTCAAAGTTGGTCCCTCTAACGTTTTTCATCTATTTTTCCGTTAAAAAGAGAAGAAAAATAAACTTTCATCCCCAAAAATTTTATTTTCTTACATTAAGGTCATTTTCTTTTTATAATAAGATCAAAATGTAAAAAAAATAAAATAAAATAAATTAAGATTTTAAGTGAATTTATCAAAAAACACAACAGTTTTCTCCCCACGATTCTCTCTCTCTCTCAATTCTCAAAGTGCCTCACCGGAAACACTCTCTCTCTCATTAAGATTTCAAAACGGAAAGCACCGCTTTCAACATAATCAGAATTACCCTTCAGCAAATCCATCAAATTCCTTATTCACATTCTCTATCGCAAGAGGTAGAAGCATCTAGTTTCCATAAAAAAATCACATAATTTACAGAATAGCTCATACACGATCGTTCATCAAACTTGAAGACTTACGATTATCAGTGTACCCAGTGATGGAGAATGGCGGATTTGCCCTTGATGGAGAGGGCGGCGACGTCGTGAGCTCGAGCGGCCATTTCCGGCGAAGCGAAGGTGCCGAGCCAGATTCGTGATTTCTTGCAAGGCTTGCGGATTTCAGAGACCCATTTTCCCCAGCTTCGCATTCGGACGCCATGGAAGGATGATGCGTGCTTCGTGGTGGGTATTGCTGGGTATGGCTAAAACACGAAAAGTTTCAACGGAATCAGCTATGAGAGATATATATAAATATATATTTATATATATATATATATATAGAGAGAGAGAGAGAGAGAGTTTCCGGTGAGGCACTTTGAGAGAGAGAGTCATGGGAGAGGGAGAGAAAACTTTTGTATTTTTGGATAAATTCACTTAAAATTTTAATTTATTTTCTTTTTTTTCGTTTTGATCCTATTATAAAAAGAAAAAGACCTTAATGTAAGAAAATAAAATTTTTGGGGATGAAAGCTTATTTTTCCTCTCTTTTTAACGGAAAAATAGATGGAAAACATTAGAGGGACCAACTTTGACAACTTTTGGATAAATGAGGGACCAATATGGATTGAAAAATAACTGAGTGACCTATTTGGAACAACGAGCATAATAGAGAGACCAAATGATTTCTTTTCCCTTGGTCTTTACCCTCCGTTCTATGTTTTTGAATAGGCTTTGTATCCTCTAATGGCTTGCCATTATATGTCTAAAAAAAATGGGTAAATTGCAATTTGGTACCCTGTGGTTAGGGGCGGTTCCCCTTTGGTACCCTGAAAGAAAAATTTTTGCATTGTGGTACCCCGTGGTTTACTCCGTTAGCGATTTGGTACCCTGAGGTTTTTTTCTGTTAGGATNACCAAATTGCAATTTACCCAAAAAAAATTGTTGAGAATTTTGAGTGACCATTAGTTTAAGGATAGTACGCTGAACTCATGAGTAAATTAAAGAGATACTGAATTTATATTACATATTGAGAGATCAAAACACAAAGAAATAGAGTTTGTGCACCTTGCTACAGAGCTTGCCATGAGGTTTTTGTTACCTCGCTGCAATGAGCTTCACAATGAACTACTCATAATGTTGAAAAAGTTAATGAAACAAACTATGTTTCGATTTGGGGCCATGTCTAAATCTAGACATGCTCCAACTCAACAATGAAAAGGTATTTTTATTTAGGATTGATGGAGGCTTGAGCTTGCTTCATCAGTTAGGAAATTTTTATTTACTCTTTTCATAGTTTTCTTTAGGATTTTAGTTTTACTTGATTCAAAAACTTGAAATTCTAATGTTGATTATGAATTTGAGATGAATTTTGAGTTCCGATAATTATTTTTATTAGGTATCTTTGATTGTGAGTTTATTGGATTAGTTGTAATTCTTTTAAGGTGAAATTAAATGTGTTTTTCTATAATTAGCTAGGGATTATCAAAATACCCACTCAATGGGGACCTGAAATTTTACCTTATGGTTCTTGGTCTGGACCCGAACCCAACCTTAATGGGTCGGGGGTCCAGATATAGTGATACCCTATTCATACCCTAGTCATACCCTGCTACTAATTAATAATAAACATTATTTTATACATAAAAAAATATAATACTTTAATACTTTTTGTTGAAAAAATATCAAATATTTCATAAATATTGAAATATTTTAATAATACATTCTTATTTATGATTTATTTTTTTATTTTTAGTACTTATAGATGCAAAAAAGCTGGATGAAAATATGTTTCATATTAATAAAAAATAACTTATTTTAAAATCTGTCAGGGTCCAGGTCCAAGTATGGGGATTAGACAACCCAGCGAATATGAGGATGGGGATTGATTTTGATACTCTCTTATATCTGGGTCTATATCCGAGATCATATTACCCTACCCATGATCATCCATATTTATATTAACTTATTGAAGTTATTAAATTACGTGTTTTCCTAGTTTATTATTCTCATTATCAGCTTCATGGAAGTAATTGGGTTGATTGCCAGTGTGTATGTGATTACTAAACAACATTAAAAAATGATTTAGTAAAAATTTTCATTCCAATTTTCCAAGAAAGGAAGGTTAATATTGATCCATCTTTGAGCATTTCCATCGATCCATAAACATTTATCCTTTTTTTTTCCTTTCATTTTATATCTTTCTTATTGTTAACAAAGACCTATGAAGCATGGATATTTCATTTTAACAGCGTGTCGCTGGGTCAGACACGTATCTGTGTCCGATACCCGTATGACACTTACACGACACATATTTATAAGTTTCAGAATATAAAATCAATTTTTTGTGACTTATCATGACAAACAATATAAAATAATATCACATATGACATATATTATGGATAAATATTGTAATTTTTAAAATTTTCATCAAAATTTATGAATTTTTAATTATTTATATATATAAATATATGCCGTGTCGTATCGTATAATTTTAAGAATTTGACGTGTCAGTGTGTCTATATCCATGTCGTGTGACTGACAATGCTTCATAGACAAACACCCAAAATATCTTTCATTATAATGCTTTATTTTTATCGCATTACTTCAATCATTGTCCAAATTGTTGTAAGTGTGCATATTGTTTATCGAAGTTCAACTCAAAGCCATGGAAGCTGTTTTAGGTGCTTCTCTAGCTTGCAAGATGGAGTGCTCTAAAATCATCTTTGAATTGATGGAGATTCATAGAAAGTTTGTAGTTATTCATGTGCTATACTAAGACCTATCTAATTTTGATTCAATTATGAACAACGTGCATTTTATTAGTAGTCATTTTCTTAGTTATGAATCAGTTTGGTAAAAGAGATGCTTTAATAAGGCAACTCATGTGCTCACCAAGTGCTCCTATGATATTGTGGATACTGAGTGGTTCATGAATCCTCCAACATTTCTTGTAGCCATTTTGGCTGATGATTTGAATTAATTTATTTTGCCTCGGACTTTATCAAAAAATAATAATAATAAATAACATATAGAATTATTATTTTGAAGGTATATCATGTGTATATAATTTGTGGGTTTTATTTTTTAATTTATAAAGTAAGAGTTTTATAATAAAATTAAATAGTTTTATCTATAAATCTTGAAAATACTTTAATAAAATAATAAATATTTTATATTTTTTAAAAGTATTTTCTACTGAAAAGTATTGACATTATTTTAAAATATTTTGAACTAATAATATAACAAATTAAAAAATTTGATTACACAAAAAGAATTCACCATATAATTTGATAACCAAACTTAATTTATAATTATGTATTTAATTATTAGTTTTAATTCAGAATTTAAATTTTCAAATGTTATTTAATTTTGATATATATATATATATATGATTTGGTCAATCTAATCACTAACTTGGTAACTCAACGATTTAAACTCTTAATCAATTCAATTATAAATCCAATTATTATTAAATATTTGAATTATTCTGTATTTATGTTCTCTTTAAAGTTAAATATAAAATATCTTTTAAAAAGTCAAACATAATTAAAAGGCAAGATTTTAATAAATTTTATTTATATTTTTGTGATAGGTTTTCTAATAAATATTTCAGATGTGACAACAATTTTATTTATAATCAATGACACTAAAAAGATATTAAATATACATTTTTATATGATAAAGAAAAAATGTTAGTCTGTAATTAAAAGNGACAACAATTTTATTTATAATCAATGAGACTAAAAAGATATTAAATATAAATTTTTATATGATAAAGAAAAAATGTTAGTCTATAATTAAAAAGATAACTATTTAAAAAAATTCTAAATTTTTATATTATTAAATAGAAAAATAAGCTCTCTCCCTCTCTCTCTCTCATACTTGCGTGTTTTATTTATGTATTCTACACGTACAATTCCGGATGGCTCGAATTTTTGAGATTGTTGAACACATAAAACGGTTGGAACTAACAAAGTTTGAAATTTTTATCATCGATTGAAGTAATGTTTTGACAATTTGACCCTCCCAAAAAAAAGAAAGAAATTTAAGTACATGTACGGCGTTGCTCAGGAAGGAAAATAAACAAACAAATTTTATATTATATGGCTTCACCCCGGTCGTCTATGTTTAAAACTATATAGTCTATGAAATTAAAAATAAGAGAAAATTTACTATTTGATCTCTCTTTCTTTACTAAGTTAACAATTTAATCCCTTATTTATTTTACATACATATTTGCGTGCCCGAAGAAAATTTACTATTTGGTCTCTCTTTCTTTACTAAGTTAACAATTTAGTCCCTTATTTATTTTACATACATATTTGCGTGCCCGTTCGGGCACGCAAAGCCCCTAATAAAATATATTGGCTAAAATGTAATTTGGTCTCATATCATTTGCTCAGTTTCCAATTTGGTCCTATATTCTTTTTTTGTTGCACTTTTGGTCTCATATCTTTGGGCCAAGTCCCAATTTAATCCCATATTTTTTTGTTGCAGATTTGGTCTCATATCTTTAAATTAATTGTAGAATTAGTCATATATGTTTGGGTCAGGTTTAAAAGTGATCTCGTAAGGTATATCTTTACAAAATGATTAAATAAATAGTTGATCCTTTTGCAAAGAAATGAGACTAATTATACAATTTGACTAAAAGATATAAGACCAAAAATGATATAGGACTAAAATTGGGACCTTTTGTAAAGATATAGGACCAAAACTGCAACAAAAAAAATATATTAGACCAAATTGAGAACTGAGCAAAAGATATGAGATCAAATTTTCTATTTGGCCAAAAAAGAAAGAAGGCTAAAGTGCACTTTTGGTCCAATAACTTTTTTTGTGACACTTTTGGTACCATATCTTTGTAAAAAGTTACAAATTTGGTCCCGTATTACTTTTGGTCCCATATCTTCTGGTCAGGTTACAGAATTAGTCTCATATTTTTGTAAAAGTGTCACCGTCTGTCTCACCTGATCCAAATATATGGGACAATTTCTGCATCTGACCTAGAGATGTGGGACCAAATTTGTAACCAAGAAAGAAATTTAATAAGTACATGTACGGCGTTGCTAAGAAAGAAAAATAAAATAAAATAAAATATATTTATGAAAAATGAAAAGGGTAGTATAGTCAATTCGAATGGGTGCTTGTTTGTATTTTAATCCAAAACTCCTCCTATTCCTAATGAGCTTGTGTTTTTGCAAAATGCAAATTTAGAAGATGAAGAAATTAGTTTAGGCTTTAGGTTTAGTGTGTGTGTGTAAACTGTAACCACTTGCCTCTTTCTTTCGTTCGCGATGAAGAAGAACGTCGAAAAGATTCGTCATATGGTTCTGTTGATGCGGTTGAACTGGAACCACCTCCACCGCCGTCTACGGCGGCGTTCCGCCACCGTCGCCGTCTACATTGGCGATGAACGCAAGCGTTTTGTGATTCCCACTCGCTTCCTCAGCTTCCCAATCATCCTCGCTCTCCTCAATCAAGCCAAAGACGAGTTCGGATTTCAGTCCAATGGCCCTCTTCTTCTTCCCTGCGACGTCTCTCTCTTCACTTTAATCCTCGATTGCCTCCTCTCCGATGAACGCCGTTTCGCTAATTTCTCATTCGATGACTTCATTCGCTTCGCCGCCGAAGATTCTTGCTTCACTCCCCTGCTTACTCGCGCTAGGGTTTGACATTTGTATATTCAATTCACACCAGGATTCGGATTCTTCCTTCTTTCGTTTTCTTTTTTTTTTCTTAATTTTGGTTTTGGCCCCAAATGTTAGGGTTTTTTTGTTCTGATCATCCTCGAATCCACTCCCATATTTGAGTGGGTGGGTTCCGATCAGATACATTGATGCTTTTTTAGAATGGGTTAATCTCTATTTGTTATGATTCTCCCAACTCTATTATTGCTCATAGAGGATCATTTTTTTGTAATCAATGACGAAGTCTTATGGTTAATGACAAATCTTGATTCTGGATCCCAGTTTAATTTTCTTCTCCCTTTATGTTTTTCTGTTTCGTATGATATGCATATCTCTGCTCTGCTTGCTGTATCGTCTTCTTGAGTCCTTTGTACAATTTGCCATCACTTTGTTAAATTTAGTTAACTATTTACATATTGCTGATTTGATTGGTTCCATCAAAAAAAAGGAAGGAAAGAAAGAAAAAAACTATTTAACATATTTTGTTACTCAATATATATGGTAATTGCCCATATATCCTTCATTGTACGTTTTTTCTACTGTATTTCTCTATCATATGATATGCATATCTCTACTTGATGTATCGTCTTCTTGGGTTCTTTGTACAATTTGACATCACTTTGTTAAATTTTTTAGTTAACTATTTGCATATTGCTGATTTGCTTTCATCAAAAAAGGAAAAAGAAATACCTATTTAACATATTGCGTTACTCAGTATATCTGTATATGGTAATTGTCCATAATTTAAAATTATAAAATAACTCTAGAGGATACCAAAGTGTTAACGAAGAATACCACAAGGTATTAAAGTGTCACTTTTTAAATCACAAGATATCAAAGTAAAATATGACCAAACTATAGGGTACCAAAGTATAATTTACCCTAATAATAATAATTAAAAGTTTCTATATTTTTTTATAATCAGTGTAGGCCAGTACTAGGTTAGTGGCTAGTGGCTACCCTCTACCACACTTTATTTCGAAACTCTTACCAATTTAGCCCTTGTAAAAATTGCAACTTACAGAATGAACAAGGAAGGATATATGGGCCAGTGTTGTCAGAACCGGATCGGACGGTCCGACCGGTTAAACCGCCAATTGAATACAAGAACGAGTGGGTTCAACCAAAATAACCAAACTGACATTTGGACCGGATTGAACCGGAAATAACCGGCGAAAACCGGAGAACCGGGTCCTACCGCCAAACTGTCCAAAAGACCGATGGTTCACCCAATTTATATTTTTTTAAAAAAATATAAAAAAATTGATTAAAAATTATAAGAAGGCAAAGTAGAGGCTCTCATTCATCTTTTATCTTTTTTATTCATTTGTCTTTTAATATTTAGAATAAAATAAATTACTAATTATATTAAAAATAATTATTTGTATCATTATAAAGAATTTATATTTAATATATTAAAAATAATTATTTATTGCATCATCCGGTCCGACCGATGGTTCGATCGATTCGCAATCAGACCGTGAACCGAAGACTAGTCCGAGTCTTTGTCCGGTTCAGTTTTGACAACATTGATTTTAACCATAACAAATTTTACAAAAATTATATATTGATCCCTAATATTTTCAAAAAATTACAAATATGTCCCTAGATACATATTATCTAGGGACTAAAATGAAAATTATTAAAAAAATTTGGGGGTCAAAATGTTTTTTTGCAAAATATATTATAGTTAAAATTACAAAATAGCTCCAAAAGGTATCAAAGTGTTAACGAAGATTACCACAGAGTACCAAAGTGAAATATGACTAAACTATAGGGTACCAAAGTATAATTTATCCTTTTATCTAACATGTGCCCTTATGATTGGTTAGTAGAGGATTTTATATCTTGAAATTTACAAAAATTCATTTAAAAAATCATTTTTAATGTTTTAAAAACTCAATCAATCAAAAGAAATCTTAACATGTGCCCTTAGGACACATGTTAGAAGGACCCTTATTATAATAGCATGATGAGCCCCTTATAGAGTTATAGTCAGTCCGATACAGGCGCCGAAAGATTCTATAGATATTTTCAAACCAAATCGAAAAACGTATCACATCTTTTAATTGTGTTTTGAGTCTAATATGCTAGTTAGACTCTGTCTTTTCCCATCTTTGCCTTAATTCAAGATTCCCCACATATATTTACGCAATAAAACTTTCGATGCTAATTAGACTTATTCTTTCTTTTGTTTATTTTTTTTCTCTCGAAATCTCGAATAGAATTATGGTTGATCAGATGTTGTTGATCAGATTCTCTTTCTTTGTTTTGGGTCTTAATTAATGCGCTCTTCGTTCGTGGCCACATGATGGTAACATAGATTGTGATTTAGTTATGATGTACGGTTGTTAGAGATATTAATGCGAGCGCGACGGTTCAAAGTTCAAGTTTGAACAGATTAGAGAACGTAAAATTGTAATTATTAATAAGCTCTATTAATCTACTGTATATTGTGAAAAGAAATCAGGATTACTTCCACGATAAGTATAATATTGATGCCTTCTAAACTAATTAAAGCTTGAACTAATGTTATGAAACCCGGACCGGATTGAACGGTCGAACCGGTCCGACCGGAACCCGAGAGTGAAGACGGCTCGGTTTGGACTATTGAACCGCTTTGAACCGCCTAAAACTGATTCGGCTCGGATTGACCCAGGTTGAACTGTGACCCAGAGCAGCTTTTAGAAAACAGGCCGGTCACTATTTTTTATGGAAAAATCATTTTTTTTGTTGGTTTTGTGGGCCAAATGCAAAAAAGTAATATGAAACTCAATAGAAAATATTATAAATCTATCAAAACAAAAAAAAAAACTCATTTTTTTCATTTTTACTGACCTAATAACCATTCATGTTGTGACTTTTGTATATTTTATTTATGTAAGACAATGAAATTATGGATTCACAAGTATATCTTATTATTATATAAAGTTTATAATTATAATTTATCAATTATGAAATATTTATATTTAAAATAATTAATATTTATTTTATTTATATATTTATGACGTCATCCGGTTCGACCATCGGTCCAACCGATTGAACCAATCAACCCGTGATCCGAAGATCTATCCGGGTCACTCTCGATTCGATTTTAATAACATTGGTTTAAACTAGAAAAATTAGCTACTAGCTAGTAAATATCGAAACGATGAAGATACATCAAACATCTGGCCTCTAGGGGAAAAGAATTGCTAATTGAAATCTCTTATGTTGAAATTGAGACTTGGGAAGATTCTTATCCATCTCTTCCAAAATTTTTGTCTCTGTACATATATATTCATCCCATACAGCTTCATTATCTTTATCGCTTTCATTTTATATCTTTTCTTGTCACAAAAAAGCCCCCAAAAACATTTATCCTTTACACTTAGTAATAGTTGCCCACTAGGTTTTTGACAAATTGCTTGAGTCATTTTCCATTTCGTGTCAAGATGCTTTGTTTATCATGTTTCCATATTTGAGGTTCTGAGAGATAAACGACCTAGGTTGTGCCACTATGGTACAATATCTAGTATTTATTTGATATGTCTTGCGACGGACGCAGTTAAATTTGGTGTTGTTGTCGGGGAGGCATTTATTTAGTTCCCCGGCGAACTTGGTTTGCTTGCTCATTTTGGGTTTCGATTGAGTGATTTTAGGGAGTTTTGTGAGTTTTGTTTTACTTGCGACAGACGCGATTAGAAGCTGAGGACTATGACTTGTGGCTAGAATGCGAGGAAAGGTTTTAATAATAAAGATGAGGCTTTCATTATAATAGTTACTATTGATAGCATCCGAGATTAGTATTCTTGGGCAAGTGAAGTACGAGGGGACATCCAAGGGTAAATGGCATCCTAGAAATACCTTATGCGGGAGTCTCAATCCTAGAGAAGCTTATTAGTACGCCCTCAAACTACATCTCTCTTGCTATTGAGATTTTTTAGTAGTCCCTTGATGCAATTAACACCTGACTCACTTCGTAATTCACTACGGTAGTCATGATGACCATGAGATCGTTTGTTAAAGGTTATTTGCATTGCATCTCTTCAGGTGTGGAAATAATGGGTTGTGTCATTTCCTTTAATTCAATCTGCTCTATCACTCGTAGAAGGGTGAATCATATTCTAGGAAGCTAATCTAAACAAATATCATATAGGTATTATTGGCTTGATTGTCCTGCTCGAGATTTCTTAAATTGTCCTCCTGAGGCCTGGTGGAGGTATCATGTTGCTCTTTTGGCACCCCATAATTACATTGACTTGGAGTCTTCTTGTCTTAATTCTCCGGGTATGGCCCATTTATAGTGCATATGCTTGTAGCGTTGGCTATTCTTCTTTTAGAAACCTGACAGGTGTCCAACTTCTTGGGATGTCTCTTGGGTAACTCCTAAGCTTCCCATTGGGATCTCTTAGATTTTTCTTATTTTTTGGCATTCTTCTAAATATTGGGCTCAATGGTTGAGTCTTTTTGAATTATTGAGGTTCCTCAACCATGGGAGCTGGGCTTTTCATATTGAGTTCCCTACATTGGGCACCAATGATGAAGTTGAGATTGCTCTAGCAAGGTGACGATGACCATAACATGCAAAGAGACAAAAAAAAAGCACGATGGGGAGAGAACCCCGTGATGCTCTTTTGATGCTTAAGTCAAATGATGGTAGTGGAAGAGTTAAGAGAGAGTGAGGTTAGAGATATTAGAAGGTACCTATAATGTGTGGAGAAAGTGCCTTTATAATGGGGACAAATTTGTTATAATCATTCGATATTATAGTTGTAAATCCAAGAATGTTGAGATGATCGTCAAAATAGACCAGGGTGCTTGCCATAATGAGACCAGAGCTCTCTCCTTCAAAGTGGTTGGGAGCATGTTTGAAATGATTGTTTTTTATTTTTAAATTTTTATTTGGACTAAGTTTCAAAAAAATTGTCATAAATTTGGATTCAAAACTTTAAAATTTTAGTTGGGATTGTTTAAACTTTCTTTTTTTTTTTTATGGGTTTTACAGTATAAGCTAGAATTTCATTATTGATTAATTACTTGCAAGTTTACTATGAAATCTACTCTTGATCACATCGCTTTACTTTTGTTTGAGGGAGTCATTTATTAAGCATAGATAATATAAAATAGGCAAAACACTCTTTCGTGCCTCTAACGTTTGCGGTGATTTTCAGTTATGCCCCCTAACGTTTCATTTGTGTCAATTGTGCCCTCAATGTGAAACGTTAGTTTCAATTATGTCCTCATCCTCGTTAATGTACCATTTTTCGGAACTTTTGAGCTTCGATCCGTGTTCATTTCAATTTGTTTTGATAAATGAGTTTATGGGTGCTCATTTTCGACTCCTAAGGATCATTTTGCACATGGAAATTTTGAGAAAAATGCTTCGTTTTGCTGCATTTCGTTTTGGTCCTTTTTGGGGTTCATCAGGTCCAATTTTCTTCGGATTTGGAGCTATTTTGAGCTTAATCTTTGAAATTGATCCAAGAAATCAAGTTTGTGATGTTCGAAAATTAAAATTCATATGAAATCTGATCAAAACCGAGCTCAAATCGTGCGAAAATGGTGTTTTTTTTGTGGATGATTGAAATTGGGGGCATAATTGAAACTAATGTTTCATATTGGGGGCACAACTGACACAAATGAAACGTTAGGGGTATAACTGAAAATCACCGGAAACGTTAGGGGCACGAAAGGGTGTTTTGCCTATAAAATAAGAATAACTTGTAAACATTGTTGAATAATAAGAGTAAATAAAAGTACAATTGATCATATATGTTAGATAACCTTAGAATAAAAGTCATCACTATTCTTAGTGTTCTCAAGAAAATATTTATCATTAAACTTCATGCATATCAGAAAATAGTATTTTTCATAAATATAAATGTCATATACTCATCCATCAATTCAACAAAAGATCAAAGTCTTTCAGACATAGATACTTATATACAAGTCAAGTAAACTAAGAAAACTATTTATATGACTCATATACCTCCTTTCTTCAAATCTAGAGAAAATTATGAAGAAAAACAATAAGGGCCAAGGCAAGAGAAAAACAAGTGGGAAGATAGGACTATTGTTATGGTACCTTGAATTGTTATTAAGGAGTGAATACATCTAATGAACACAATTTAAAAATTCAAAAGGAGAATAAAAGTTAAAATATATTGGCAAAGAAAGTAAAAGGAAAAACAAATCCTGAAGGAAGTAAAAGTGATGATATGATATGATCCATTTTTTTTATTACATCAACAGCAATTAAAGGGGGATAAAAGAGTCTAACCCTAACATAATAGATGGTGATGGAGCTAATGTCATAAAGATACTATAGAAGTCCTTCTGCAGCATTTGATGACGACCGACCAGGAATCCATCACGGAGCAGGCAACGGATGTCATGTATGACCGGGAGAAGCAAAGCTCTGGGCATAACATGAGTTGATGCCAGATCTATAGTGCCAGGCTTGTTGGACGCAATTATCATTCTCGTACTGCACTGATGCGCGAGGTGCATAAGTATCTTCCGTAACACAGTGAGTGTAAACAACTGGCGATCCAAATTCCGGCTATTAGATTGCTTCCCTAAAAGGCAGCATCGTCCCTGCACAAAAAACAAAAAGTAGACGGAGGAAAGCCTCTTAATTTTTTTGTCCAACAAGAAGATAGTGGGGCCCTGGATGTTGGGAATTTGATAAGTCGGACAGGTTAATCTGATGTGACTTTGCCGCTTTTCCAAGAGCAATTCATTCTTATGAGTGGCAACTATATTAAAAGAAAACCAGTAGGCTTGATCGGTGGTGACGACATGGCAAGGATTCACTGGGACACCTTCAAAGATGCATTTGTTCCTCGCTATCCATATAAAGTACAGGATAACGAAAATGAAACCGATTGACTGCGACAAAAGAGGTTCCCTTACATAGGAGTATTCCACCAAAAAGCTGTAACTAGTCCTTAATATTTGAAGCCTGGGAGAAAGTGCGAAAGACCAATGGCAAAGCCCCAAACCAAACAGCTTTCGAGAAAGGACAATGGAGAAAAAGATGTTCACTATCTTCATAGTCGTTATCACAAAAAACGCATCCTCCTTGTAAAGGCAAATGATGATGTCTGAGAGAAGCAATAGTGGGTAAAGCATTGTTGTAAAGTTTCCATACAAAGACAAGAAACTTCGAGGGAATCTTGAACTTCCAAAAGACATCCCAACGGAGACCATGATCTCCAGTGGATGTCAAGGTTGCTTGATTGGAGAGCAACCGGGAGTAGCCCGCAGCCACTGAATAAGTACCACTAGGTGAGCCAGTCAAAATAAGACGATCAAGCCCACTATGAAAAGCAAGGGGGGTATTGAGGATGTCATCTAACAGAGCTGGATCAAAGCATTGAAGGATCTTGTTTTTGTCCCACCCCCCTTGAGGTGATGTACGAAGATCACTGACAAACTGAAATTCAGGAGGTATGGAGGAGAGGGGTTTCCACCAAAATTTAGAACCTAGAGGAATAAGAGATCCAGAGCCAACATTCTACCTGAGATGGTCAGAGATTAGCTTGCTGGAAGAGGCAATACTTTTCCAGACTCGGGAAGGTTGGGTTGTATAAACCATATCATGTTGGAGAGAACCATGGAAATATTTACCAATGACCCAACGACTGCTCAAAGAATCCTGATTATTAAACAAGTTCCAAAATTGCTTTGCAAGGAGCGCCTGGTTTGTGAGGGCGAAACTTTTCAAACCTAAACCACCTTGACTTTTAAGACAAGCCAAATTAGCAAAAGCTGAAAGATGCATTGCAGGCTTGTCATGTCGATATCCCCAAAAGAAGTTGGCAACAATGGAATCAAACTTCTGGGCCATATAATTCGGGAACTTGAAAATAGACATCTGATAGAGAGGGAGACTCTGAAGCATAGAAGAAGCCAGAGTAAGGCGGCCTGCTTGAGAGAGAAGCTTTGATTTCCATCCTGAAAGCTTTGAGTTAAAACGGTCAAGAAGCTCCTTAAAGAGGTCCGCAGTTGTTGAATGATGATCTAGGGTAGAGCCCAGATATTTCCCTAACGCGGGCGAGTAAGAGATGCCAAAGGTGGAAGCTAACAGTTTCTTATGTAACCTTGGAACACTGGGTGAGAAGACAATCTTTGATTTAGTTCTATTAACTTCCTGTCCTGCCAGACTAGCATATAGCCGAAGAGTTTCAGCAACCGCATTACAAGAGGCTACTGTTGGCTGAAAGAAGAGCACAATATCATCTGCGTACATGAGGTGGGTAATTTGAGGACAACGATTACCAAAAGAAATACCTTTAATCTGCTTCAGATTCTGCAGTCGCAGTAGCATGCAGGATAATACATTAGCAGCCAAAATAAAGAGATACGGCGAAAGAGGATCTCCTTGACACATGCCACATTGTGGAGAAAAGGAACCTGTCATTTGACCATTGAAATGTAAAGTATAAGAGACTGAACGAACCGTACCCATCAAAAGCCGAATCCAATGCTGTGGGAAGTGCATCTGGATAAGAACAGCCTCCAGGAAATTCCAAGAAAGCTTATCATAAGCTTTGGCAATGTCCAGCTTGAGAGCACACCAGTGTTTCTTGCGTTTTTTATTCTTCTGAATGAAAGTCATCAATTCCGAGACAAGGATAAGGTTATCAGTGATTGAGCGGCCTTTCACGAAACCGTTTTGAAAAGGTGTGATAAGCTTATCCATAAGTGGTCGAAGACGATTAACCAAACATTTGGAGATAATCTTATACACCATGTTACAAAGACCAATGGGTCTAAAATCCTTGAAGGTATTGGGAACAGGAATTTTAGGAATAAGAGTGATAAGAGTCTTGTTGAGTTCCTTTAGTAGATATCCCCGTGTGAGGAAAGAAAAGACCGCCTGAGAAACATCTGCCTTAACCAGATCCCAGTAATGATGGAAAAACAAGGCTGGGAAACCATCAGGGCCAGGCGCTTTGTCACTCTTAATCTGAGCAACGGCGAAATCAATATCGTGTTGAGTAAAAGGCTGCGATAACCAGGACAAATCATCTTGTGTCAGAGAAGGGAGATGGAATTGTTGTAACTCTGTCACAATCTCAGGAACGGGAAGTTCCTCCTGTCTAGTGTAGATATTGGCAAAATAAGTTGTAGCAATGTTCTCAATCTGCGAATACTCTGATACCCACATGCCAGAGTCATTCCGTATCTGGGTGATATGATTCTGTATTCTGCGCTTGTTGACCACCGCATGAAAATATCTAGTATTACGATCCCCTTGTAAAAGCCATAGTTGACGAGCCTTTTGGGCCCATAAAGTTTCTTCACAGTCCAAAAGAAACTCAAGCCGAGATCTGATCGATTTCTCCGATGTGAGGGAAGCAGGAGTAGGGGAGGACGAACCAATCCCTTCTTGAAGAACTGAGAGTTGTGCTTGAAGCATCAATATCTCGTTCTGTACATGACCAAAGGTTCTTTTATTGCAACGAGATAGTGTGACTGAAGTATTTTTCAGTTTGGAGACAAGAGAGTACGCAGAAGAACCACTTATATTAATATTCCAAGCATCGGTTACAACAGGATCACAACAGTTTTTAATGAGCCACATGGCTTCAAAACGAAAAGGTCTAGGTCTGAAAGGAATACAAACATTACTGTTAAAAATTAAAGGACTGTGATCAGATCCATACAGAGGCAACGCTTTAAAATTGGAATTAGGAAACATCTGAATCCATGAGTCTGTCCCAAAAACACGATCAATCCTTTCCCAGACCGCCGAAGAATCCTGCTGGTTGTTGTGCCATGTGTACCAGTTACCTTCCGCTCCCAGGTCAACGATTCCCAATTGATCCACTACAGATTTTAGTTGTGACGATCCCGATAATGAAGAGGAAGCACTAAGTTTATTGTCACTCGAAAGGACTTGATTGAAGTCTCCAAACAGTTACCATGGAAGATCAATATGTTGGCCAACATCATTTAAAAAATTCCAAAGCACATGTCTATCAGAAACAGCCGGAGGGCCATAGACTGCAGTAAAGAAGCAAGACGAAACATTTGGGATAGTAACCCTAAGATGGAGCCAAAAAGGAGAATCCGCAATCAAAGAGACTGAAAACGGATCTCTCCAAGCAAAAATCAGACCTCCCTTCTTCCGTTCAAGGCCATGGTCGATGCAATGAGGAAAACCAAGTGATTTCAAAATAGTAGAAGCATACGTAAAAGGTACCATAGATTCACATAGGTAGATACAATCCGGCGAGAATTCTTTAGTCATTCGCCGGAGACGATGAACTGCCGAGGATTTTCGGAGTGTTGGGAAATCACAGAGGGAGCGCAGCGGAAGAAAAATTAAAAAAACTAGATTAAATATGCTAACTCTGTGATTCCTTCCAGGATCCACTAATTATGTTTATACCAGGAAAGTAAAGATGTTTACCTATATTTCAATCGGTGACTTATCGTGTTCGCGAATTTGAGAAGTCCACTCCGAGTGTCCTTCCTCTACCGGTGATCNCACGGAGACCCCGGCAGTTCCAACTGAGGAGTATCATGGCTCTTGCGGAGGCTGTTGGGGCACAACCTCCGGGAAGCCATCAGCTTTGGATGCATGGGGAGCAGAGACAACATGCAGGCGACGACGTTTGGTTGCCGTGGAAGTAAAGAGATCTTCAAAATTATTCACACGCTTCCTTTTAGGTACACGAGCTGGAAATGGGGTAAAGGGATATGGAGGCCCTGCAAATGGAGTGAAAAAATAGTATGTGCTCTTGGGCCCAACCCTATGTGAGAGCATCCAATTAAAGTAAGCAAACTTGAACCACATCCATGAAAAAAGCCAGTTGATAGGTGAGAACAAGAAAGGGCCAAGAAGTCCAGGCTTATAAAGCAAAGTTTTCCGAAACAAAGTGATCTTTGGCCCATTAGATTTAGACATGCTAAGTAACTCCCATTCAAAGGATCCATTAGGTTCATAAAGTGTGAGTAAGCCCAGCCCAGTAAAATTATTTGTATGAGGCAGAAACCATGAGTAGAAGCTAGCAAATTTGTCTTGTTGAAAATGGGCCTCGGCCCAAATGAAAGAAATAGATGAGATGATTTCGTCACTTAAGAAGGCCTTCAGGACTTGCCACATGTTTTCTTGCGAAGGGGTATCACTAGTTAGTGAGTCATCACTTAAACAATGCAAAATAACCGGTGGGGCCCTCAGGAAGATATCATTGAAATTTAATTGATTAAGGAAATTATTTTCCTTACCAGCAACAAGGATCGATTTTGCATGGCTGCCAAGTGGAGGAAGATGTGCAAACTCGAAATCATTCAGAAGATTATTTGGCGGATTTGTTTCCTGAACCGGTTCAGATGCCATGTCAGCATTGAGAACTGGAGATTGAATCGTGGTGTTAGGGCTCCCTTCAACATCAATCATCACGGTGGTGTCAAGCGGTGCATGAAAACCATTCTGTACTGAGGATTCTTCACCACCAGGAAACTCCATTGAAATCGGCGAATAAAGAGGATGGTTTGGGGATGACAACTCACGCGATCCTTGAGAAGAAAAGTGGGAGAATTGCTGAGGTTGCGGTTGAACTTCCATGGGTGTCGACTCGTCCGAAGAGTCCGATGAATCCTCCGTCGGCGAACTTCTGGAGGACGAGTTATCCGTCACCCGTATAATGTTGGTCGGAACGACTGGAACAGTGGAAGTGTTTCCTGTGCGACGGAACTGTAAAAGTTGATGATCATGCAAGGAATACACCGGTCCATCGACTGAAAAATGGCTAAAAGAGAAACAGGTTGTTCGGCACCTCTTCGGGTCACAAAATGCCGCTGCCTGAGAAACAAACAGAGGATACGAGAAGTTGAAAAAATCTGGACATTTGTGACGACGCTTAATCTCTTCAGTATGCAAAGACACTGAGTTTTGAATCTCATCCTGCCCCTTTTTGCAATCTCTTTTGATATGTCCTATGCAGCCACACTTGTGGCAGATGCGAAAAATACGTTCGTAACGGAATTGAATCCAAACTGTGACTCCATTATCTAAACTAAGATAAAATCCCATCATAAGAGGCTGCTTCACAGGAACTTGCACACGGACACGCAAATAACGCAGGTTCCGTATTCCCTGATCTTGAAAATCAACAGCATGCACAGGTCCGATGAGGGTGCCGAGGATGATGGCGGAATGTTCTGACAGATATTCAAGAGGAAGACCCCAGATCTGCACCCATAGCTTTCGATGGTGTAGTGTTCGTAATCCATGTTGGGAGTCTAAGAGTCAAGGACTAAAAGTTTGTTCTTGACGACAACCGGACTATTGTTTTTGAGCACTTTCATGTCTGCAACGTTCTCAAACTTGAAGAAAAAACACTGAAAAGTTTGACCCACAACCGAGACAGGACCTTGGAGTTTCCATGCATTTTTAACTATAATGTCCATGCATGCAGAAGATAATGAAGCCTCATCAATAAGGACACCTACCAAGCACATGTTCCAAAAATCCCGCTGAGTGGCCAAAAACTCACTTGTGAAAGCGATGTGTGGACCCTGTCGAGGAATAATGAAGTCAGGGTCTGCACCAAGAGAAGTATCAGCCGAATCGGAAGATTCATCATGTGAGGAAGAGGAAGATGAAGACGGATCAGGCCAACGTGGGTCACGTAAAAAAGGATCCATAGTTCAAAGAAAGACAAAAATCAGCTTTTGCAACACAACAAGAAAAGGAATCAAAGAGCAAATAGTTACAAAAGCAAAAACCATAAACAGCAGAGAAGTAGGGG
Organism: Chamaecrista fasciculata; assembly: GCA_003254925.1. Taxonomy (NCBI): domain Eukaryota; kingdom Viridiplantae; phylum Streptophyta; class Magnoliopsida; order Fabales; family Fabaceae; genus Chamaecrista; species Chamaecrista fasciculata. The sequence goes on from QANZ01017207.1 coordinate 91,733, forward strand.
AAAAGAACATGAAAAGGCGTGGAAGACCAAAAGGCAAAAAGGTAGCGTCAGGAAGCCAAAAGGCAAGGGTAGTGAGAGATCACTCTTTCTCACTCATACGAGTAGTTCTTTGATGGAGTTAGTTAATAGTTAATAGATTCGCTCATTTGATCTGATATGATCCAATTGGAATATGAAGCAAGTTCCACTCCACTCCCACATGATACTCATCTCAATGCCAATCACTTATTCTCCATAAATTTAGTCTCACGCTTCAACAAAAAATTCCTTATAAAATAATGAAAAGAATTCATTTTTAAAATTTTAATATACGATCTTTAATTTTATTCGATCAATCTATATAGTTCACAAATATGAAATATTTAATTATATGACAATATTACTATTTATAACTCACGAACCAAATACAAAGTTATTTTATTATCAAAAAAAATACAAAGTTATTTTGGTATGATATAATATTACTACTATCACAATCAATATCGAAGTTTAAATAATTTTCTCGTAGATTTTTATGTCTTTATTTTAAATATTTACTAGTTTAATGAAAAATTTAATTTTCAAGGTCTGAGACTTAAATATTTACAAATTATAGGGATTTGTCAAAAAAAAATTGAAACTATATAGACCAAATTAGAAATCTAAGTAAATATGAAGACTAAAATTAAGCATTTATTTTCAACTAAGCTGCATTTTACTTAAGCCTTAGTTTGGGCATAATTTACGGATCTAGCACAACTATATCATGTATAATCTCCCCAAAGCGTTTGCTGATATATATGCTCTTATTCTACGGTACATTGGGTTGTGTTCTCACTTTCCATTTTTCAATGTTGAAATATATATTTAATTTTATCATGTGAAAGAGAAAAGGTGGGTGTGGTGTTAGGAGTGGTTGGAGGAAAGTAATACTAAACAAAAACAATTGCGTCTCCGAATGAAAGGGAAGGGTCTGTTTGGTTGGAGGGAAAATGGAGGTATGTAAAGTAAAGGTACGGATTCCAATACTTTTAGGTGTTTGGTATGGCAATTTGAGCTATGTAAAGTGGATTATAATGTAAAGGCATTTACATTACATAGGTCATTTTTCTTTACTTCACATTTCTGATGTAATCCAAGTCTACCTAGGGAATTATGATAGAATTCCTAATTTGCCCCTCTCACTCTCATCCCATCTTCTTCCCGCGCCGGCCCCCGTGGACCACCGTGGACGGCGGCGCTGGCCACCGTGGGCGGCGGTGGTGGGCGGCGACAATGGTCTTGTGGTGGTTGTGGGAAGGACATTTTTGTCATTTTTTTCTATATTTATTTTACTTTCCCTCCCATACCTTTTTATACCAAACACTTTCAATCTTTACCTACTTTACATTCCCTCAACTACTTTTCCTTTCCCTCACAATTTTTCCCTTGTAAAACCCTTTCCTCTACTTACCCCAAATGGTATCAAACGAACCCGAAGTTTAAAGTACGAAGGAAGGAGGTGTGGGTGTTGATGACATTGTAACTAAGAAGCATGGACACTTCATTTTGAGGGCGTGTCGCCGTGTCGGACACGTGTCGGTGTCTGACACCCGTACGACACTGACACGACACATATTCATAAATTTTAAAATATAAATCAATTTTTTGTGACTTTAACATGACATATAAGAGAAAATAATAATACATATGACATATATTATGAATAAAACTTGTAATTTTTAAATTTTTCATTAAAAATTATGAATATTTAATTATTTTTATATATAAATATATG
>QANZ01017207.1:96342-109271 GCA_003254925.1 Chamaecrista fasciculata
TCTATAATATTAGAATTCTAAAGACCCTTTTATAATTAATTCTTTATGTTTTGATCCCTTTTAGTAAAGGGAAAGGACTTAAATGCATAAGAGAAGACTTTTGGGAGATTTTTGACATTTTAACGTACATTTGCCGTTAAATCCTAACAGAAAAAAACCTCAGGGGACCAAATCGCTAACGGAGCAAACCACGGGGTACCACAATGCAAAAATTTTTCTTTCAGGGTACCAAAGGGGAACCGCCCCTAACCACAGGGTACCAAATTGCAATTTACCCAATATTTAATTTAGGCTGAAGTGCGAATTTGGTCCTATAACTTTGCTCCAGTTTCCAAATCAGTCCTATAACTTTTTTTGTCTCGAATTTGGTCCTATAACTTTGCTCTAGTTCCCAAATCAGTCCTATAACTTTTTTTTGACTCAGTTTTGGTCCCATATGTTTTGAAAACCTCCCACCGTTAGTTCTCTGTCTATTTTAAATTACAATTTAGTCCTGAAAACTTCAAGTCCCTTTCACTTTAGTCCCTGACTATTAAAATGAAAGTGAAAGAGCATCCCTAAAGATTCTCAAACCTTACATCTTGGTCCCTAATCCATGAATTCTTCACGAAATTGAAGAGAAATGCAAAAAAAAAAACACAAATTAAAAGCAAATGACAGAGGGACCAAAATTGAAAACGCGGAAAATTTAAAACCCACTAGAAAACGTACGGAAATCGCCGAGAAACTCAAAAACTCATATGAAAACCCCAATTCTCACTGAAATCTCACTCAAATAATCGCCCTCAAATGCTTTAAGAAAGAATTTTCGAAAATCCAAACTTCTGAGGAGGGAGGTCATAGAAGATTCCTTTACATTTGGTGATTCCGAAAGAGAAGTTCTGAAATCCCTTACATTTCTTCTATCACATCCCTCCTCAAAAGTTTGGATTTTCGAAAATTCTTTTTTAAAGCATTTGAGGGCGATTACTTGAGTGAGATTTTAGTGAAAATTGAGCGACTTTTGTACGTTTTCTGGCGAGTTTGGGGCATTTTTCGGTGGGTTTAAAATTTTCTGCATTTTCAGTTTTGGTCAATCTGTCATTTGCTTTAATTTGTGTTGTTTTTGCATTCCTATTCTATTTCATGAAGAATTCATGGATTAGGGACCAAGATATAAGGTTTGAGAATCTTCAGGGATGCTCTTTCACTTTTATTTTGATAGTTAGGACTAAAATGAAGGGGACTTGAAGTTTTCAAGACTAAACTGTAATTTAAAATAGACAGAGGACTAATGGTGGGAGGTTTTCAAAACATATGGGACCAAAACTGAGACAAAAAAAGTTGTAGGACTGATTTGGGAACTGGAGCAAAGTTATAGGACCAAATTCGAGACAAAAAAAGTTATAGGACTGATTTGGGAACTGGAGCAAAGTTATAGGACCAAATTCGCACTTTGGCCTAAAAAATAAAACGGAGAGCGGACGACGTCGTCTAAGCTTCGTTCGCGCAACGGTAGGGTTTAAGCTTTCTTGGTATCTCAAGTCACTTGCTGGCCTAGCTCGATCGATTTCATCAGATTTGTGAGTGCAGTAATGGCTTCTTCGTTCTGTAAATCAGCGTTAAGGTTAAGCTCAAGATCACTCTGTAATCGTTCCAATATCTTCATCCAAAAGCCCCTGCCATCTCTGTGTACTTCTCCTTCGCCATCTCTCATCCCTCGCGCTTCCAGGTATACACCATCTCAGTTTGAACTTCAATGTCTACTCTCTTCTGCCATTTCAGTTTATTCTGATGTTAATGTTAACTGTATTCACCAGAAAAAAAGATTCGGAAATTTGTTGTAATGAGCTGAAGCTCGCGATTGCTGTTGCTTCACAGTTGATAGTGATTTGCATCTTGCTCTTGTTCGTTTAATTTTGTTGTTCTTTCATTTTGAACCATAGTTTCCGAAGGATTTTGATGTTAATGTTATTCTGATGTTTACTGTATTCACTAGAAAAAAAAAAAAAGGTTCGGGAATTTGTTCTGATGAGCTGAAGATCCTAATTGCTGTTGCTTCTTCATATTGATTTGCATTTCGCTTCTGTTCGTTTAATTTTGTATTTCTTTCATTTCGAATCACGGTTTCTGAAGGATTTCGATGTTAATATTATTCCGATGNTGTGTCACTCTGATAGAGAGAGTAACATACTTTTTCTTTTTCCTACTCTCAGTCTTAATGCAACACGTGAAAACCCACATTATTTTCTGATATTTCGTTTTCTTTTTCATTCCTCCCTCCAAACAAATGCCCCGTTCGTTTTTTCACTCATCATTTCAAAATTCAAAATTCAAACTCTGCTCTACAAACAATTTCAAACTCCTTTCTCTCAGATTTCTCTCTATCTTTCATTCTTTCACTCTTCCTAAACTTCTCTCCTTCTCTCTCCTGTACCCTGAATCATCACCGTGAGCCGCCATTGGAGCCACCGTTCATCATCGTCGGAACGTCATCGTCAACCACGACCACACCTCGGAACATCATTGTCAGCCACACTAAGCGTCATCGTCTAGATGTTTTTAAGATTTGTGAGTTGAATTAATGAAGCTCCTTTCCTTTCCGATTCCGATTCCGATTTTGATTTCGATTTCAATCTGTTGTTCACCGATTCCGATTTCGGCCGACTCCGTTTGCGAGGTAAGATTCTGAGCCGTTATTTCCTTCATTTCCATATATGCATTTTGGGTTTTGTTTTTGGGATTTGTTATTCTGAAATTTGGAATTTAGAGATTGTTGGGTTGTTTGTGTGTTCAGGAGCAGAATCGCAACCCGGAGTGGGTAATGGGTGAAACGTGAGAGATGCTGTTTAATTTTTTATTTTATTTATCAAGTGATTTATTTGGTTTTTTATATTGATTAAATTCATAATTTTGTTTTTGAAAGATAGTCTATTTTTCAATTCAGTCCTTCAAAAGATAAAATTATAAAATTTATTCCTGCTTGGTTTGGGATTTGGCAAATGAAACAAGAAATGAAGAGGCAAAGACACTACATTGACAGCCATTTTGGTGAGTGTAAATTCTAAATACACAATTTAGTGTTGAATGCTACTATTTCTTGAATTGTTCAGACCTCAGATAAATAAATTTGTTCGGTTGTCATGCAGTTATTATTACATTATACTAGAATGTTTCATCTATTAACATTGTAAGCGAAGGGAAATTAATTTATGTACACGCTGCAACTGTAGTTGATTGAAAATATTTGCCACTTGAGTAGTACGAGTATTAATTTCAAATTTTTGCTGATATGATTTAAAAAAACACATGGTTACAAACTAGGTCCTACTCAATTGGTCAAAACAATGTTTTGCATTGTCTATGTGTCACTCTGATAGAGAGAGTAACTTACTTTTTCTTTTTCCTACTCTCAGTCTTAATGCAACACGAGAAAACCCACATTATTTTCTGATATTTCTTTTTCTTTTTCATTCCTCCCTCCAAACAAATGCCCCGTTGGTTTTTTCACTCATCATTTCAAAGTTCAAATTTCAAACTCTACTCTACAAACAATTTCAAACTCCTTTCTCTCAGATTTCTCTCCATCTTTCATTCTTTCTCTCTTCCTAAACTTCTCTCCTTCTCTCTCCTGAACCCTGAATCTTCACCTTGAGCCGCCATTGGAGCCACCGTTCATCATCGTCGGAACATCATCGTCAGCCACGACCACACCTCGGAACATCATCGTCAGCCACACTAAGCGTCATCGTCTAGATGTTTTTAAGATTTGTGAGTTGAATTAATGAAGCTTCTTTCCTTTCCGATTCCGATTTCGATTTCAATCTGTTGTTCACCGATTTCGATTTCGGCCGACTCCATTTGCGAGGTAAGATTCTGAGCCGTTATTTCCTTCATTTCCATATCTGCATTGTGGGTTTTGTTTTTGGGATTTGTTATTCTGAAATTTGGAATTTAGAGATTGTTGGGTTGTTTGTGTGTTTAGGAGCAGAATCGGAACCGGGAGTGGGTAATGGGTGGAACGTGAGAGATGCTGTTTAATTTTTTATTTTATTTATCAAGTGATTTATTTGGTTTTTTATATTGATTAAATTCATAATTTAGTTTTTGAAAGATAGTCTATTTTTCAATTCAGTCCTTCAAAAGATAAAATTATAAAATTTATTCCTGCTTGGTTTGGGATTTGGCAGATGAAACAAGAAATGAAGAGGCAAAGACACTACATTGACAGCCATTTTGGTGAGTGTAAATTCTAAATACACAATTTAGTGTTGAATGCTACTATTTCTTGAATTGTTCAGACCTCAGATAAATAAATTTGTTCGGTTGTTATGCAGTTATTATTACATTATACTAGAATGTTTCATCTGTTAACATTGTAAGCAAAGGGAAATTAATTTATGTACACGCTGCAACTGTAGTTGATTGAAAATATTTGCCACTTGAGTAGTACGAGTATTAATTTCAAATTTTTGCTGATATGATTTATGAAAACACATGGTTACAAACTAGGTCCTACTCAATTGGTTTGCATGTCGGAACCGTCTGATGTCAGGAAAGAGTTATGTAGCTTAAGGACTAAATTGATTGTAACTGTATCTTTTAAGGACTAAATCTTATAATTTGTAATCTGTCATATTTAATCTGTAATTGTATCTTTCTCAATCTGTATCTTTCTTAATCTGTAATTTATAATCTGTCATCTGTAATTTGTAATTGTATCTTTCTTAATCTGTAAATTGTATATTTCTTAATCTGTAATCTGTAAGGACTAAATCTTATAATTGGTAATCTGTAATATGTAATTGTATCTTTCTTAATATGTAATTTATAATATGTAATTGTATCTTTCTTAATCCTTCCCCCAATTACCACAAAGTGAAGCGAGCAAAGGAAATTTAGCCACATATTTTAAGGTAGACCAAAGGAAACTTTTAAATTATGAGGTAGGTCCATTATATAAAACAATAGAACTTGTGTATAATTATTTTTTTTTCCTAAGAATAGTTTTATCAGTTTCTAGCTGGCTCTATATGTTATTTTTTTATCACATTGTACTTGGTTAGAGAATGGTTTGTTTCCTATTTTATTTAATATGCCTACTCTCACGTGTATCTTTCTATCCTATGATTTACAGAGCCTTGATGTGATTTTTGATAAATCACTACGTAGAAAAGATGGTTCAAGTACATGTGAAGACTTTGTTAGTTTGGTTCAATCATGGCTGAGCAAAATTCAGGTATCATGATACTAGCCTTTACATCCTTCATGTCACTCAGTATATTGCTATATTGTTTGAATGCCCTGACATATAAAACCGACATAGCAGTAATTGATTGGTAAAAGTTGGAGGCGTTAATATACTCCATTCCCAAGCTTTCTCCTAAGAGTTCAAGTATTGGGATGATTAGTCTTCATCATGGTATCAAATTATCTCCATCTAAGTTGTCAATAATTGAATCCTTTCACCCTTAAATCAAAAATCATAGTAGTTTTTCCTTTAGAATATAAAATGTCATTTATGTAGCACCAGCAGTGTGAAAGTAGCATATCGCAATATGGATGTTTCAATAAATTCATGGAAATTGATATTTAACTGTCAATTGTGATATTGTGCCATGGATTTCGATATAAGAAAGTTAGTTTGTTAACTTTTGCCATGTGGTATTTGTGTCTTGGGAGTAAGAGGATGTTAGTTTGGATTAAACTCCTTCTCTTCATATTTGTGCCACTAAGGTGTTTGAAGAAAGGCCTCAATGAGCCTCAATGAACTTAAATTTGAAATTCTAGAGCTTGTTCTCTTGAACCTATTGAGTTTGTTAATGCTAACCCTCATAGTTGTTTTCTTTAAATCTTGATTTTGCTTTTTGTTAGCTTTTCTCAATTAACTTTGCAGGTCAGTTTTCTTGCTTTGCCCACACTCTTTGAAGAAGCTTTGAAGCATAGAATGGATGCTATGAGTGCTTGGGTTCAAGCTACCAAGAAAACTGTAAGTGTGGTCTTTACTATGTGCTTGGTTGTGTGAGTTTGCTTCTTTCTTTTTGGTTGATTGCTTCTTGCTGTAATAGATATATTCAAATTGGTAGATAGTTTGCAAGAAGGTTTCATGTTTTGCATCCTAAAAAAATTATGAAAGAATGGATAGAGAATATAATCTTGACATATCCTAATATAATCTTGAAAGAATGGACAGAGAATATAACAGCCAGCCAGTTGCTTTGCCCACAACATTGGTTAGAAATTTATATAAGATGCAGGAACAAAGATAAGAAAGGTTTGCATTCATATTGGTTAGAAATTTATTTCTGCAGTTTCAGACTTTGATGATTGGGTAATTTTAAACATTACAGGAATCAATTGAAGCTTGAAGTTATATCTTAGTCATAAGACAAATTGTATTTATAGATAATTCAAAGCTTGAAGTCTGAAATTTCAGATGTTATCAAGCACTTGACTAAAAACGTTATATAAATAGGCTGTGGATAATTTTATCACACCAATAGAGATCCATAAGACATAAAATGTCATGTAAAAAACTTCAATAGCAGTAAAGGTCATATCTAAGCATTTTTTTCCCATTTTCTGAGTTTGTTTGAGTTGTCTTCAGGATAATTCAAAGTATCTTAAATATTCCCCTTTTTTATTTCACTGTTTCAAAATCTTCAATCTTGGTTTCAACATCCCAATAGAAATTGGGAACTGAGGAAAATAATATCAACTACAGGAACTGAATTTGTTATTTCACTACCTGATGGAAAGGTAAATCAGTTTGAAAAGTCTGCAGAATTTTTTTCTAATAAATATGTGATGAACTAGAGTCTTCTCCACTTTATTTTTAGGTTTTAAAGGTGAAAAGTGAACGTTTGGTTCCAGCAACTCCTGATATTCTTGATGGGGTAGATGACCTTATGCAACTTAGTTATTTAAATGAACCATAAATTTTATACAATCTGCTACATAGATACAATCAGTTTTGTTTTTGGAAGTTTGTGATTCACTATAATTTGAGTTGATTTCAGTAATTAGAAGTGTTTTGAGAATGTTTTTGCTGGGTTATGCAATCTAAATGCAATGTGTGTTGGTTTTTTAAAGAAACTAGGATGAGTTTAAGGTGAGACTTCTCTTCAGATGTATATTGGTTTTTTAAAGACTTCTCTGTTTCTCGGTAATTCTTATTAATTACTTGCTTTTGCTTACCAATGAAATTGTTGCACTTGCTAAAAACTGAAATGTGCTTACTTTTGGGGTTTGTTTTTCTATGGCAATTCAGCTCTGCCTCTTCTTTCTACCTGCAAGAGGAGTCATTCCCCTTCACAACCATCAAGGAATGATTGTTTTCAGTAAGCTTCTTTTGGGACAAATGCACATAAAGTCTTATGATTGGGTTGATCCTGAGGCATCCCAGATTTCTTTGCAAACCATCTCAATGTGGATATCAAATCTCATTTGTAATGCAATTTAATTAATGAAGACGAAGTGTGACTTTATTTATTTATTTCTTTTGCAGATGAGATGGTGCTATTCTGGGGAATAGAATTCTACAACAATATACTATTTCTTTTGCAGACGAAGTGTGACTTTATTCAATGTATCTTGCCTTCCATGTTACTCCTACCTCAAAAGGAAATCAAATTCCCCTTTTGACCCTTCTTTTTTTGCTTCTTTCTGCGCAAAAGCTTCAATCTTTTTCATATATATAAAATCATACTTGATTCTCCTTCTCCTATATATAAAATCAAATTCCCCTTTGGATGTGTTGTTATATATTACGGAAGCCCACATGTTTTGGTGTCTTTAATTTGTTCAATATACTATGATAAAAAATGTCTCTCTTCCAGTTTTGGGATTGGTTTCATTATTAATGTGATTGATGTGCTTATATTGAATGCTATAGATTGTTAACTACCCACCAATTGTTTGATTATTTATGTACAAGAGTTTCACTTGGTTTCTATTGACTATTAGTTATTTCGTCGAAATAAGATCAAAAAGGAGAATTTCCTTGAACTACTTTATTGTCTTCGATGATGTAGTCTTGGTTGCCTTCCTTGCTGTATTTGTAACACTTTCCAATTTTCTTTTGTTTCTTTTCGTTTTGGTCCTTTGTGTCGTTGTGGTGCCTGCTTGGTTGGGTTTTGTTCATCTTCACAGGTTCCACTATTTTCAAATCTCCAAACCACGACCCAAATCCATCATCACGAACTGAAATCGCACTCAGATTCAGAAAATTCAGTGCTTGATGTTGTGAGAAAGGAAGCAGAGAACTGTGACTGTCTTCAAGGTATTGTTTCACTTGACTTACTCAGTCTTTGGTTGTGGTTTAGTTGGATGAATGATATTTTTGGTAATTTTAGGGTAATGATTTTTATTTTATTTCTTAGTTTTGGTTTTGTGACTCTTGATTTTGATTGAACATTGCACTTTATTTTATTTCTATCTTACGTTCTTGAGTTGTTGGAGTTGAGTAAACTTAAAAAGCTCATAGTGGTACGAAGCTTTCTAATTAGTAATTACTTTCTATTTCATCTATACTCCTGCTAAGTTCTCATGAATCCTCCTTTACTGGGCAACACGATAAAGAGATATGTAGTTATTGTAGTGCCATAAACCCTGAATTTTCATTGGCAGTTGGGTTGAAATTCTGAATTCTGAATTCCTGAATTTCTAATTACTTCTCCGGGATATGTTGGAAATAAGGCAAGCTTAAACATACATTTCACCTTACTTTTACATTCTCATTATGATTTCTCAATATTATGTTCTTCATCCCTAGACTTTAGTTTTCAGATTGGTTGAGATGTTGTAATATTGTCAGTAATGCAATTTTTTTCTCCAATGATGCAGCTACATTTCTTGAAGAGATCAGAGCGTGGATTGGGAGTAAGTATACTCTATCTTTGCATGCAAATTAGTATTTCTACAAGTCTAAAATTATTGTTATCAGGGTTTATACTTTGTAAAGCTAATAGCTACTCTTACTTTTATTTTCTTTATTATTTTCAACTCAGAAGCCTGCAACATACGTAATGATATATTATATATTCAATTTTAGTTTTCTCACTAGCTCTGATATCACTTTCATTCCTTCTGTTTTGCAGTAATTGCCAGTTTTGCTTACTTGATGTTCGGTAAGCTTACAATTTACATTCGGCATACTTGAGGATTGAAGAGTATACATGTTCTCATTATTTGTTCTATGTTTCAGCTCCACTGTGCATTGTCAAAATCCTTGATTTGGAGTGAGGCTTTGGAGTTAATGTTGGGATCAGTTGGGATCAATTAAGTTATTTTAAATTGATAGGAAAAAAGAGAGGTGAAGCTCCATCACAGAATTGCCAGGTATAACATTTAATTCTTCTGTAACTTGGCAAGATTGTTGCAATCCCTTATTTTGTCCTAAGTGGTGTGCTTTTTATGCAGTTGCTATTGGTTGATAAAAAATAACCAATGCAAGGGATCTGATTAACATACTGGAGGATGCTATTATGAAGATAGTTAGGCTTTTGTGGCTAAAGATAGTTAATTTCCAGAAAAATTAGATCTGGATGAAATTTAAGTTAGCAATACTCTCTCAACTTGAATATTTTAGTCTGTAATGATGTTAATCTATCAAATACTTCTGCAGTTTGTTTGTAATGATAGTTCAGTTAACAATACTCTCCCAACTTAAATATTTTGGTCTGTAATGATACTAATCTATCAAAGTTATGAATTGTTGATATATGCAGTTTGTCTGTATTTACTCTTTTGGACTGTAATGATATTAAACTGTCTAATACTTCTGTAGTTTGTAAGTTATGGATTGTTGGTACTATACCACATATATGAAATTATAATTTTCTGCAAGGTTAATTCTTCAGGGACAATTAGGATTTGATATGTCCAGGAAGATGTGATGAAAAGGAAAAACCCGTGCAATGTGCACGGGTCTCATACTAGTTTTGTTACTATAATAATGTCAATTGATACATTTACTATTCAAACTTGAAAGTGATGGTCTGAATGTTGACTTTATGAATTATATTCGACTAAAAACTTCAGATTTCATTAATTGGGGATTAATACATTATTGTGTTCTCTATCAACTTTTTCAACTAATTTTTAAGGCCTAGAATTTGTATGGATGTATAACAGATAGTACAGAATACACGTATAATATTTGGTCAAAAATATTAAAATTATCTCTGGCACATGGAAGGTCATAAATCTTAGGACATGAGAAGATGACACTCCAATGTCACACACACTTTAATTACTAAACAACCAAAACTCAAATATATGGCAGGGAAACCATGTTGTTACTGGCGTAGTGATTCAATAATGGTTTTGCCCTCCAATTTAGATTCCATAAAGCGCCTCCGGTAATCAATATACTTGGTCCTTCTGTACAGAGCTCCACCATGATCACGGAGCATTGTATCAACTGGTCCTATTTCAGCTTCTTCATCTGGCATCACAAACATAGCAATTGACATCCTTGCTTTCCTTGCATTTGTTACTGCTCTGTGCTCTATACTTTTGTACACCCCATTACTCCACATCTGCATAAGCAACAATATCTCTTATATATTTCATCATCAAGTTCACATAAAACTTAGCTTATTGTGGGCGCCTTACCTCCACAATATCAGCAATATTGACAACAAAAGCCCCAGGTTTTGATTTGACAGGAATCCATTGTCCTTGGTGGCGAATTTCAAGGCCAGTGAGATCATAATCTTGTATAAGTAGGGTTATGGAGCCACCATCAGAATGTGGACTAAGACCAACAACAAGTTCAGGCTTGGAGCAGATTGGATAGTAATTCATTCTCATTCCTATTCTAATCCCTTTGTGCATCTCTTTCAGGCTATCCTCTTCCATCTTCATCAACACTGATAAATTGGAAAATATCTCCTCAGAAATCCTGCACACTTCTCTTGAGTACTCCTCCACTGTCTCCCTGTTCATGCAAAAGAGCATCATAAGTCATGCTTTTGATATTCATCAACTTTTTCAACATCAAAATTTTGAACTTATCAACTAACCATGTGTTCTGTTTTCAATATCACTACTCATAAGTCATGCTTTTGATATTCATCAACTTTTTCAATATTAAAATTTTTAACTTATCAACTTATCATGTGTTCTGTTTTCAATATCACTACACAGCTTGGCATGGACATTTTGGATATGGCTGTCCCGTTGACTTATTCTTAGTAGAAAAATATGTTTGGATTGAGAATTAAGAAAGAAACGAAGAGCAAAGTGTAAAGAAACAAGATATATTTCCGTTGTTTAAAAATTTGAAAATTGGAGGGGAAAATGACAGAGGATTAACTTCTAATCTTTCATTTTCCTCCCCACTTCACAAATTTTGGTATTTTGAAGGAATCACCAACATCCGAACAAAGAAAGGATACATGGAAGGTTAACCTTCCCTTCCCTTTCTTATTACCAAACATACTTTTAGCAATGTTCCGGGAATGGGATAGGTTCGTGCTTGGAGGTTTAGAGCAAAACAAGAGAAACAAAGAAACAAGATCAAAGTTAGTGAATGCTCAAAAATTCCCTTTACTAGATCAGATTCCTTTTTTTTAAGGTCCTTATGGTTTATGATAAACTTGAGCAAATTAAATGAATCCTAGAACTCTTTTCAGAGTCTGCTCTATCACTTAGACCCATCTAACAATATATATATATATATATATATATACCTGAAGCCTGGTACTATGAGTGGCCAGTACTTGAGATTCCCTTTTTCAGGTGGGTATGTAATTAGGAAAAACAAGTCACACCAATCCAGCTTCTGCTCTTCTGAGAAAACAAAGGCTTGCCCATATCCTTGTACATCATTGTCTGCCATTGCATACTTCTTCTTCACTTCCAATGGCAGATCAAAGCATTCTGCTTCTTTACCCTTCATTCTTTCTATTAACTCTTCCACTCCGTGATTTATTAACTATAAAAAGGAGGCACAACGTGCATCAATATCTCAGGAATATCAGTTTGAAAGTTTTCAAGACAAAATAAACAGAAGCAAGGAAATATTGAGTAATAAGGGACTTAATACCTGGAAGAAACCCCACTCCTTGCAAGCAAGATCAAGCCTTTTCAGTTCATCTTCATCTTTCTTTGCCAACAAAGTGAAGTCAATGACTGGAATCTCATATGAAGTTAGAGGAGCATGTTCATTAACATGTGGCCTGTTTTCATGTTCTTGGATGTATCTCTCTGGAACTGAATCCTGATTATTCCTCACCATCTCTTGAACACTAGGTACTGGAATAGAATATTTTTCCCACCCCAAACCACCATTTTCATCCCTTCCGTTTTCATATTTCACTTCCATTTCTTCTCTCTGCCTTCTTCTTTAATTTCTTACTTCTCAGGAACAAGCAGATTTATACAAGCAAATGGGACCGACCCATTTGCTTGTACGAGTTAATTATTTCCACTGTCATTAGTTTATTCAATTTTTACATTTGTTTATACAGATACATCCAATTTGAGGTTCAAACAGGGGTAGGCGGAGTGGCGGCTTTGGGTTTAGCATTATCATATTATGGTTCATTTTTTTAAGTGTTGTGTTTGGTGCTGAAATTTTACTACCTGCTCTTTAAGTCCAAAAGGTTTATTTTTGGATGTATTAGATAATCAGATGATGCTAGAAATACCTCTATTTACTACATTAGGTATTGAACATGAAATTTTTGTAGCATATTGTAAAGGAATGTTTGTAATGTGAAACTACTGTTGTCATATAAAATCATATCCAAATTTGTCTCATTTTGCAGTATTTGGTTGTCAACCTTGAGCATGTCTTATTAGTGCTGTGTAAATTAAGTAACAAAATTGGTCTTACCCTTTATCACTTATGTTGGCCGATGGCAGATTTTATCATTTCTTAAATTGATTATCCTTGATTGTATCCTCTTTTATCTTCAATTTGAACTACAAAGATGGCTAAA
>QANZ01017207.1:109543-147416 GCA_003254925.1 Chamaecrista fasciculata
GAGGAAATACACATAATTAAATAAAAGATAAATAAAATAAAGTAACTACTTATCCCTAAAATCATGTACCCACTAGTTAACTCATATATATGACTAATTCAAAAACAAACTAAATCTCTAAAATTTAAATCTGATGCAACTAATTCATGCTTCCAATAACAATATAATATTATTATTATTATTAATTCCCAACACAGAGAGGTTTAAGATGGTCATTCAACTTGCATTGAATCCTGGAGGATTTTTGTTGAAGATTTGCTCATTGTAACACAAGACTAGAAGTTTCTCAATAACCATCCTAATTGTCTTCAAAATAATTTGGTGTAGAATATATATTATCTAGGTTTAGTCCATTTTAGATCACCCTGACCAGCCGTAAACTGGAAAAACTCAAATGGAATTGTGACCTAGAGCGGTTTTACAAAAATTGTGATCCACTGATTAGCAAATTCTTTCATCCAACTATAATCTAGTTATAAATACCTCTTAAACTATAAAATTTAACAAATAACCCTTTGAATTTTCAAAATCTTTCAAATTTTTGTTTTTGAATTATTTTTCTTTGGACTTTTTAGCAAAAGATAAAGGTTTATAAACAATTTATTATGTGAAAATTAGGTGTAAAATTAGAGTCAAACACAATATTGTAATTAGTTATTTACTTATTTGGTAAACTTTATATTTCAAGAAGAGATTTACATGTTACCATAGTTGAAAGAGAAAAAGTGTACTAATAAATAATCATGAGCATAATAACTTAATTTAGCGGAATGCAATCATGGTATTTGATATATAATTAAAATTATTTTCTGAACATGGGTGACCACAAAACAAATCTTAGGAAATGGGAAGATGGCACTCCAATATATGTCACACGCATTGTCAATACTCAATACAAAACAAGCAAGACATCATGACCTATATGTATATATATATATAAGGCCATAATCTACTTCTAACTGCTTCTGTTAATCAACTTATTTTAGTTTTTTTGGAGGTACATATATGGCAGGAAGACTATGATGTTAGTATTACTGGCGTACTGATTCAATCATGGTTTTCCCCTCCAATTTCTTTTTCATAAAGCCCCTTACGTAATCAATGTATTTGGTTCTCTTGAACAAAGCAACACCATCATCACGGAGCATTGAATCAAGTGGTCCAATTTCAGCTTCATCGTCTGGCAATACAAACATAGCATTTGACATCCTTGCTTTCTTTGCATTTGTCACTGCTCTGTGCTCTAAGCTTTTGTAGACCCCATTACTCCATATCTGCATTTACATACAACCCACAAGTTTTATATACATACATTTCATCATCAAATTATACTAACTTAACAATATGTTTATTTGGGGTTGGGGATCCTTGTAAGTTATACCTCTAGACTGTCAGAAATGTTAACAACAAAAGCCCCAGGCACTGGTTTCACAGGAATCCACTGTCCATCTTTGCGAATCTCAAGGCCAACAACATCATCATCTTGTCTAAGTAGGGTTATGGAGTTAGTATCAGAATGTGAACTAAGACCAATTACAAGTTCAGGCTTGGAGCACATTGGATAGTAGTTCATTCTCATTCCTAATCTTATCCCTTTGTGCATCTTTTTCAGGCTATCCTCTTTCATCTTCATAAACACTGATAAATTGGCAAGTATCTCATCAGAAATCCTGCATACTTCTCCTGAGTACTCATCCACTGTCTCTCTGTTCCAGGAAACAGCATCATTAATTATGCTTTTGATATTCATAAAAAATTTTAGATCATCAACTCACTATGTGTTATGTTTTATGAGCTTTCAGTACACAACTTGGGAAAATGGCCATATTGACTTATTTGTCATAACTCTTAAGAGAATAAAACTAGGCAATTATCAGTGAATGCTCAGAAATTTCCAAGGAATATGGTATGGCCCCAGATTATTATGACCTTTAATTATATCAGATCTTTTTTCCATTTTCAGAAGTGCTTCTGGTTTATGATAAATTTGAGCAAATTAAATGTATAAATCCAAAGAACCCTTTTCAGTGTCTTCTCTATCATTTGACCCAACTAACAAGTAACAACATATGTATACCTGAAGCCTGGTACTATGAGTGGCCAGTACTTGAGATTCCTTTTCTCAGGTGGGTAGGCTAATAGGAAAAACCCGTCACCCCAATCCAGCTTCTGTTCTTCTGACATTACAAAGGCATTCCCAAATCCTTCTACATCAGTCTCTGCCATTGCATACTTCTTCTTCACTTCCAATGGCAGATTAAAACATTCTGCTTCTTTAGTCTTCATTCTTTCCATCACCTCTTCCGCTCCATGATTTATTAGCTATATCATGCATCAAAATCTCTATAGGTTCAGTTTGAAAAAGAAAACAACTTATAGTTTACCAAATACCAACAAAACAATCTGAAAGGAAGTTTTCAACACAAAAGGAACAGCAACAAGGAAATACTTTGAGAAACAAAGGGGGCTATTACCTGGAAGAAACCCCACTGCTGGCAGGCAAGATCAAGCCTTTTCAGTTCATCTTCATCTTTCTTTGCCAACAAAGTGAAGTCAATGACTGGAATCTCATATGAAGTTAGAGGAGCATGTTCATTAACATATGGCCTGTTTTCATGTTCTTGAATGTATCTCTCGGGAACTAAATCCTGATCATTCCTCACCATCTCCTGAACACTTGGTACTGGAATGGAATATTTTCCCCACCCCAAACCACCATTTTCATCCCTTCCGTTTTCATATTTCACTTCCATTTCTTCTCTCTGCCTTCTTTAGTTTCTTACTTCTCAGGAACAAGCAGATTTATACAAGTAAATGGGACCGACCCATTTGCTTGTACGAGTTAATTATTTCCACCGTCATTAGTTTATTCAATTTTTATATTTGTTAATACAGACACATATCCAATTGGAGGTTCAAACATGGGTAGGCGGAGTGGCGGCTTTGGATGGAATATTTTATAAATGTAGTTATTTTTAGTGGGAGACTTTTTAACTCTTTCACTATAATTAAGTATACCATTCAAATAAAATCGAAATTAGCTTGAGAAAACTCTGGATGAGCAGAGTTCAAATTTTGTCAACTTGTGGGAATCTTATTATGCTCTTTATANTTTCTTCTAGCTCGAGCCAAAGTTGCCTCGCGGAAGGTGAGTAGATGTATGCCTCAGACAGCTCCTTGCTCATCGAATTTACGATCCAGGATATCACCATGGAATCTACGTTGCTCCACTGCAGAAACGCATCTGAGCTTTCGTCCAGTGGCTGCGAGCAAGTTCCATCAATAAACCCCAACTTGTTTTTTGCCTTGAGAGCAATTCTCATAGACCTGCTCCAAATGAGGTAGTTGGTCATCGTCAGCTGATTAGTAACCAGCTGCAAGCCTGGGTTATCTGCAGAGTGGAGATACAACGGGTCTTTGCGCAGAAATCCGTCATGTTTCTCCTCTACAGTCTTAGTCGCAGAAGTAGCAGAAGACACAGGGGTAGGTGTTTCCGCCATGGTATTTTACTGGGTATATATCTGAGCAAAGGTTCTAGGTCTTTTCCAACCTGGCTCTGATACCATAAGAAATTCAGAGCAGAAAAGAAAAGACGAGAACCCAATGATTGAATATTTGCTCAAATCGTATTATTCTGCACAAAAGTGCTGCATATATACAACTTGCATAAAGCTGACAAAAGGAAAATATCTCCTAACGGAAAAGATTCCTAAAGGCTAAAAAGATCCAATACAGCAAATATATCATCAAGTATATACACCTCACAATAGATGAATGACACCTGTACACTAGGACACCTATACATAAAACCATATAATTTAACATCCCCCCCTCAAGTTGGAGACTTGTGAAGAGAAAGAAGTCCCAACTTGCCCACTAATTCTGTAAATTTCGGTCCAGGTAGTGGTTTAGTGAATAGATCAGCAAGTTGAGCAGATGTGTGGATGTATTGAGGATGAACAAAGCCCTTCTTGTAATGCTCACGAACCAAGTGACAATCTATGTCAAGATGCTTGGTTCTCTCGTGAAAAACAGGGTTGGCAGTGATGTGGAGGGCCGCTTGACTATCACTCCATAAAGAAACAGGAGTAGTGGGTGGCTGATGTAAGTCTTTAAGTATGTAACTGATCCACAATAGTTCACATACAGTAGAGGACATGCTCCTGTACTCTGCCTCTGCAGAACTTCGCGACACAGTGAGCTGTTTTTTTGTTTTCCAAGAA
Organism: Chamaecrista fasciculata; assembly: GCA_003254925.1. Taxonomy (NCBI): domain Eukaryota; kingdom Viridiplantae; phylum Streptophyta; class Magnoliopsida; order Fabales; family Fabaceae; genus Chamaecrista; species Chamaecrista fasciculata. The sequence goes on from QANZ01017207.1 coordinate 113,767, forward strand.
ACTAAGCTTCCCCCCAGAAAAATACAATACCCTGTTAATGATCTGCGTGTATCCGGGCATGCAGCCCAATCGGCATCGCAGTATGCCGTTACAGCAGTAGATGAAGTAGAAGCTGAGGAATAAAACAGTCCTTGAGCAGGTGAATTTTTCAAATACCTTAAAATGTGCAAGGCAGCTTGCCAATGACACTCATGAGGCTCATGTACATATTGGCTCAGTTGTTGGGTTGCATAGGTGATGTCAGGTCGAGTGAAACCCAAATAGAGTAATCGGCCAATCATCCTTCTGAATTTTTCTGGATCTGTCAGTTTGGAAGTGGGTGTAGTAGTAAAATTAGGATTCTTGACCATTGGAGTAATTGTGGGTTTCGCTCCTAGAAGACCAGCATCATGTAATAACTCCAAGGCATATTTTCTCTGTGTAATGTGCATCCCTTGTGCAGACCGGGCAATCTCAAGCCCCAAGAAAAATTTAGCTTCTCCAAGATCTTTGATAGTAAAAGAATTATGCAGAGAGCTCTTAACACTAGCTATGTGATGAAGAGAAGGACTAGCTACTAGGATATCATCCACATAAATCAATAGAGCTACAAAGTCTTTACCTGTCCCTTTAACAAATAAGCAGTGATCATGGGCTGATTGAGTGAAGCCAATGTCTTGGAGATGCTTTGACACTTCTACATTCCATTGTCGTGATGCCTGTTTCAAGCCATATAGGCTACGCTTCAGTTTGCATACTTGTCCTGGCTTGGCTGTGTCATACCCTGGTGGCGGATGCATATATACCTCTTCATCTATGAATCCATGTAGAAACGCATTGTTAACATCAAATTGATGTAAATGCCAATTATGATGAGCAGTCAAAGCAAGCAAAATTCGAACTGAGACATGCTTGGCTACAGGAGAAAAACTATCACAAAAATCAATGCCTTCAATTTGACTGTATCCTTTGGCAACTAATCTTGCCTTGTACCTCTCGATGGTGCCATCAGCTTTCAATTTAACTTTGTATACCCACTTGCATCCTATGGCACGTTTCCCAGGTGGTAGCTCCATGAGTTCCCAAGTGTGGTTGGCTTCCAAGGCATCAATCTCCTGCTTCATTGCGTGCTGCCATTCCTTTTCTGTGCAAGCATCGTGATAGCTTTGTGGTTCTTTAATCTGAGTCATTGCACATAGGCTGGATTCATAATCAGTAGAGTAAGAAGAAGAAGTGGTATAAGGTAAGGCCTGTGGTGTATGTTTAGTGGGATTAGTGATCACACAAGTGACATAGTCTCCTAGCCAAGGTGGAGGTTGGCGATGTCTAGTGCTCCTTCTGAGTTCCTGTGCAGAAACTTCTGGTGAATTAGAGACAACTGGACTGCTGTCCATGGCTGCATCAGGTGCATTATCAGAAGAATCTGAAACAACATGGTCAGCAGTAGGCAAATTACAAGTGATGGGAATATGAAAATCATCATGAACTATAGGAAGAGGTACATCATCATCAACATGAGGAAGAACTTCATAAGGAAATTTGTTCTCATAGAATACCACATCTCTTGAAGTGATAATTTTTTTAGTGGCCAAATCAAAAACTTTATAGCCTTTGCAGTGAGGAATATATCCCAAGAAGATACACTTCTTTGCACGGGCATCAAATTTCTTCTTGTGAGGATCCAAATTTGTGATAAAACACAAACATCCAAAAACTCTAAGATGAGAGTAGTCAGGATCCTTATTGGTGAGTAATTGATAGGGGCATTTCCATTGCAAAATAACAGAAGGTACTCTATTTATCAAGTGTGTAGCTGTTAGGACTGCCTCCCCCCAGAATTTTTGTGGCAAATGAGCATGATGTAATAAAGCTCTAGCAACCTGTATTATGTGTCTGTGTTTCCTCTCCACTATCCCATTTTGTTGGGGTGTGTAAGGACATGTTCTTTGGTGTACAATGCCATTATTTTTAAACAGGTTTTGGCACTCTCTACTGCAGAATTCCCCACCATTGTCAGTGCGTATAATTTTCACAAATCGATTAAACTGTGTCTCTGCATACTTCAAGAAACTTTCAATTAATCCCACTGTTTGTGTCTTATTCTGCATTAAGAATGTCCAAACTGCCCGACTAAAATCATCCACCACAGTTAAAAAATATTTTGCACCTGTGAGAGAAGTCACATGATAGGGACCCCATAAATCCATATGCAACAATTCAAAGCTTCTTGTAGAAGTAATTTTACTCAAAGGAAAAGGTAAGCGGGTTTGCTTGGCAATATGACAGTCATCACAAACTAAATTGTCATCAATTTCTTGTATGAAATCTAATTTAGATAAAACAAGAGGACTAGGATGACCTAATCTCCTATGCCAACATTGGTCATCAATAATGTCTTTACAAACAGTCAAAAAACATCTATCACTAGACTTCAAATCTTCTGTCTGTAATATGTATATGCCTCTTGTTGGTACTCCTTTCCCCACAATGGTCTTACTCACTTGGTCCTGCATGATGCATGTAGAGGAGTCAAAATTAAAATTCATATCACCACTAGAAGCCAACTTGTGTACAGATAACAGATTGTATTTGAAGTCTGGTATATAGAGCACCTCCTTAAGGATGATTCTGAAATTTAATGTGACATCTCCAATATATTTCACTTGCTTTACAGACCCATCAGGTAAAACAATAGTTCTGTAACCTTTAACTTCCCGCAAATGTGAAAAAAGAGATAAATCCCCAGATATATGGTTGGAAGCCCCTGAATCGATTATCCAACTATCATTAAAAAAAGCATGAGTGTCATAAGCTGTACCTGCAAAGTCACCAACAAAACAGCTTGTGTCAACTGCTGCATTACCATCCTTGCCCTTCAGAAACTTCTGTATCTCCATCTGAATCATCTCAGAAAAGGAACCAGCATCACCATTCTTTGCATCTTGCATGATTTCAGAGGCTGACATATTGGCATATCCCTGAGTCTTCTTGGGTTTTGGTTTGGTGAACCATTCTGGGTATCCGTGCTTCTTGAAGCAAGCTTCCTCAAGGTGACCAGCTTTGTTGCAGTGGGTGCAAAATCTATCTCCCTTCCTCACTTGCTCCCTCTTGTTTGAGGTACTCTTCCCAGCAGCAAAATTCCTCTCACCAGTTCGAACAGCCAGAGCACTTCCCTCACTTACGTTCACACCTGTCACAACATCAGATTTCTGCCTCTCGATTCTAGAGATTATGGAGTAGACTTTGTTAAAATTAGGCAAAGGGTCCAAGAGTAAAATGTTACTAACAACTGCATCATAAGACTCATTCAAACCCATCAAAAACTGCATAACCTGATTAGATGAGTCTATTTCAGATTGTTTCTTATGCACATCACAAGTACAACCAGCACACACACATCTAGGCCTAGGTTCAAGACAATTCAGCTCTTCCCATAGTTTCTTTAGGTTATTAGAGTATGTAGCTAGGGATTCATTCCCCTGTTTCATCCCACCTAGTTGTTTTTTAATATTAAAAACCTGTGACTTGTCACTTTGCCCAAACTTTTCTTCTAGCTCGAGCCAAAGTTGCCTCGCGGAAGGTGAGTAGATGTATGCCTCAGACAGCTCCTTGCTCATCGAATTTACGATCCAGGATATCACCATGGAATCTACGTTGCTCCACTGCAGAAACGCATCTGAGCTTTCGTCCAGTGGCTGCGAGCAAGTTCCATCAATAAACCCCAACTTGTTTTTTGCCTTGAGAGCAATTCTCATAGACCTGCTCCAAATGAGGTAGTTGGTCATCGTCAGCTGATTAGTAACCAGCTGCAAGCCTGGGTTATCTGCAGAGTGGAGATACAACGGGTCTTTGCGCAGAAATCCGTCATGTTTCTCCTCTACAGTCTTAGTCGCAGAAGTAGCAGAAGACACAGGGGTAGGTGTTTCCGCCATGGTATTTTACTGGGTATATATCTGAGCAAAGGTTCTAGGTCTTTTCCAACCTGGCTCTGATACCATAAGAAATTCAGAGCAGAAAAGAAAAGACGAGAACCCAATGATTGAATATTTGCTCAAATCGTATTATTCTGCACAAAAGTGCTGCATATATACAACTTGCATAAAGCTGACAAAAGGAAAATATCTCCTAACGGAAAAGATTCCTAAAGGCTAAAATGATTCAATACAGCAAATATATCATCAAGTATATACACCTCACAATAGATGAATGACACCTGTACACTAGGACACCTTTACATAAAACCATATAATTTAACATATCTCAATATTATTTATAAATGAAATGAAACAAAATATATTATGATGTAGTCCAGTAAGGCCTTATTGACGAGGACAACACAATCAAGTTGGACCAACAATGGAATTCTGCAAATCATGCATTATTTATGACTATAAGTGAGAATTGACTAAATGGGTTGTATTGTATGATTCTATGAATTCGTTGGAAAAGCACTTTGAGTCTCGATTGATAGATATGTCTTTATCACTTTGGCCAAGGAAAAAAAAGATATGTCTTTATCACAAACGTGATTTGCCTGTTTCAATTTCAAAATTAATAAACTAAAAATAAAAGGGGCGAAAATTGAACTTCAACAAACAAGCATCATTTTTCCCAATTTTCCTATAGAATAACGTGGACTTAATCGATCAGCACACGTTTTTAGTTTGTCGACGAGGGTTCTAATTTTTATGTATTTTCTAGAAAATCTATTATTTAGTCTTTTAATTTTTACACATTAAATAATAAAAATATAATATTTAGTTTTTAAATAATTACAAACGTTAATTTATAAGTTTTTGAAACTTTTTTTTTATTTAAACTAGTGACATAATTATTAAATAATAAATACATGCACATGCGTCAATATTAAATATCACGTATTGATATCAGATGTATAAAATGTGAAAAAACTTATTATAACAAGTCTCAGATTTAGTCTTTATTATTTTCTCTAATTTTTATAAATGCAACGGTTTATCTTTTGTATTCTCTTCTTCTAAATATAAGTTATAAATGTTGGAAGAATGTATGGAATCAACGGTACTCTTCTTTAGGTTTATGTTTGATTTTTATTTTTCGGTTTGATTTTTTTGGTTAATTAGGATGTTACAATATCATTTAACAAAGTCATGTCCACAATTAATATAACATTTTTGTAATCATGTTAGCTAATGGATAACGTTTGAGGGACTAAATAATTGATAGTCATGAAAAATCAGAAACCGAACCATCTATTTTTATTATTTAGGGACTAAATCGTTAACTCAATATAAAAATTAAAAGACCAAATATAAATTTTCTCTTTTGTGTTCATTTATACCAAGATAATGATTTGAGAAGTTTGAGCACTTTTATTATGATTACATTATTTTATTGTATATTTTTTTTATAATATTTATTATCAAATATTTTATGACTTCAATTTTTTTAATGATTCCTCTGAAGTTGAGAGATCTAGATTTGAACCTAAAAGTTGATATTGTTATAAAACTTTTAATTGTTCACTCTTAACTCGAATTGAATTAATTTTCGTCTTATTAAATTAATTTTCGTCTTATTAAATGGATAGGAAACTTATAATCAAACATAAATAAACAATTAAGTAAGAAGCCTTTCCCACGGCATCCAACATAAACCGTTTATTTGACTGTAATTTTCGTACGAAAGGAATCTTCAATTTTGCATAAAATAATTTCCACATATTAGACATATGGATGAAAATCGTGATGAATACTTTATACTGTATCCCGGTTAATTAACTTCATATATCCTACAATATATTCATCCACAACTAAGAATCATTTATACTGAATCACGGGTAAAGTTGGGAGTGGATTATTGTAGTGCACTATAAATATAATACTTAGAGAGAAAAAGTGTCAATGGAATCTACACCTCTGACATTTTTTTTTTTTTCTGTTCATTTCTCTCCCAAAATTACATTTGTAATATATTATAAGGAATCCTTTCTCGGGTAGAGTTAGGAATTTAAGCAGGGACCACTTTTTATATATATAAAATAATTATACATTACATATATAAAATGAAATATTCAATAACTATCATATATATAAATATATAATTAATATATAAATATAAAATAAAAAAAATTAAATTTATGTTTTTGTTTTAATTTAAGCTATTTTGAATAATAGTAAAAATAACTTATTATACTTATATTTCTAATAAGTTCTTTTGTACTTTTCATTATAAATGAATAAACTAATAAATTTATTTAATATGATTAATATATATACATAATGTTGGTTGTTTTGGTTTATATACATATAAACGTGAGAGTTCAATCAGATCATAGGTTGATCTATTGGCAAGTTCTTGTAGAGAAAATAATGATGTCTCTATAAATTTGAGTTGTATAAGCTTAATTGAGAAAATTTAATATTATTTTAAGGGTAAATTACACAAAAGGTCCCTATGGTTTAGCTCATTTTCAAATAGGGTCCATGTGGTTTAAAAAGTGTCAAATAGGGTCCTTGTGGTTTGCTTCGTTAACAAAAAGGGTCCGGAGGTATATTTCCGTCCAAATTTTGACGGAAATTTTGGCTAAAATGTTATTTTAAGACCCTAACTATTAATATTTATGCGTTTGACTCCCTAAAGGACTTTGACAAAAAAAAAAGGTTTAATGAAGTTTTAATTAGTTTTGCCCCAAAATACAAAAGTTCTCCTTCTTCCTCTTGCTGAAACTGAACATCATCCCCCAAATTCTTGACGATCTCCACCACAGAATCCCGCATCCTCTTGTTGATCATCGAACATCACAGACATAGACCGCTGTTCACCACCGCTGAGACTACACCGACTCTCGATTAGGGATTTGGCAACAAATGCCGAGAGAAGAGCCATCTAGATAGATGGCGGCGCGTGCGATTCCGATACCTGAACCGGCGAGAAGGCAGACAAATCGGAGGAAAATGGAAATGAGCAACAAGGAACTGAGAATGAGAATAATTCAAGCTTTTCTCAGTTTCGGCGAGAGGAAGAAGAAGAACTTTTGTATTTTGGTGCAAAATTAATTAAAACTTCATTAAACTTTTTTTTTGTGTGTCAAAGTCCTTTAGGGACTCAAACGCATAAAAATTAATAGTTAGGGTCTTAAAATAACATTTTAGCCAAATTTTCCGTCAAATTTTGGACAGAAATATCCTCAGGACCCTTTCTGTTAACGGAGCAAACCACAAAGACCCTGTTTGACACTTTTTAAACCACAAGGACCCTATTTGAAAATGGACCAAACCACATGGACCTTTTGTGTAATTTACCTTTATTTTAATGAGTATTGAGCCTAATTTATGTTAATTGTGTGTTTTTTAAGTTTTTAGTTAATTTCTATTGTTTTAGTAATATTTGTAGTCTTTATTGTAGTATTTTATCATTTTTACAATTATCAGCTGAAGTTATTTATTATTTTGCTTTGGAGATTACTATTTCCTATCATTTTTAGTGCCAAGAAGACATAGGGGCATGGAACTAAAGCCTGAGCTAAAAAATTTGTCTTCGTGTGGAGTTTGCTTGCCATTGATGGTGTAGCCCCGTGGCGTCAGGCTATCTTAATTGCAAGAAATGTCCTAATTCTGAGAGATTTGGACAAATACTAAAGATGTGATTTTTATGTGGCGTCGCAACGTCAATCCCAAGACATTCAAAAATGCAAATGCAAGCAAGAAAAAAAAAGTAAACTTCAACAAAATGGAAACAATTTCAAAAATAAGGAAATTGTTGAAGAAATAAGAAAGCTTCAAGAAAATAAGATGGAAATAATAGAGATTCACAGAATCATAAGAAAAACAAAAAGGAAATTTGGTGGCACCGCCAACTAGTGCCGGTGGAGCCATCAATAATGCCAATGCTAAATCTTTCCTTCCCTTTGATTACGCGAATACATCCGATGTGAAAGTGCAGATTTTGTTACTCGATAGTTCTAAGCATTCTAAAGTTATTAGCAGAGTCAGAATTCAAATTTGGAGAGTGGAGAGATTGATGCCCTCAGACTTCGTCTTGTCTAATTTAAATGATAAGTTCTACTTTTTTTTTTTCGCTTTTGTGTTGTTAATAATCATGAGTAATTAAAGTTCTTGTTTCTCTAGGATTTGTGGACTAGTTGATTATGATATTTTAGTATTTTGTTTTGATGTTATTGGGATCTGACCGGACACTCGTCGTAAGGTGTCCAGGCCCGTGCAATATGCAAATCAAGTTAAATTTATACTCGAGCCTCGCAAATATAAACTATATTTATTAAAATATAGTATAGATGCGTACCCAAGGTCGAACTCTCGCGGAACTCAATGTGATGAGGCTAAGAGAATTATGACGAAGATTATAACTTCTATTCTTGAGGGTTGTCACGATTTAATAAGATTTTTAAGAGTCAAAACAATACTTGAGAGAAAACCCTAGAGATGGACTATCATAGTTCGTTCATCATAAAGGTTAGATAATGAATATGCATTTACTTTTCTATGTTAGAACATGTATTTAAATTATAAACACAATCAATCAAACAATGGAGAGGATACAAGATTAGGATAGGTAACTCATCCATGACTGGATTCATGAGCTATTTGCCAAAGCTCTTCGGGACAATCTATATTATTGTCACATCGGAACAATAAACAAACTCGTATATCAATAGCAATCCTAATTATGCAAACAAGACATTGTAAACCACTCTTTAGCAAACCCTAAAGAGCTACTTCATTAATCGTGAGAGAGACAAACTCCGGGAATGTCAAGGTCCCATTACTTTAACGAAATATGATCTACGACTTATATATAACAAACTTTAACAATTACACTTGAAACAGTTAGCCATATCTCATAAATGCAACATCAACATCTGGACTTTATAACGAAAACATGATGAACTCAGGTCACATCCTTGAGGCATTCCTCAAGTATCTACCTAATTAGTTACTCATGCTCTAAGATGAGAACTATTCTAAACTAAAAGAGAATTGGAGTAAATTAGTCGAAGTCAGTGCTTTGAGCGTAGAATGACGACCTCTATTTATAGTGTTCAGTAGTGTGCTTGATCCGCAAGTCAATGGATGAATTTCGTCTCGGGGCCGTGGGCTGCGCCGGCGGCCCAATACGAAGGCGTAGTAAAATATCTGCGATATTTCGATTATATCTTCGTATTTTGAATCGTAGCCGTGCAAAACATACTCTACTGCTTCTGAATATTCTTAGCCGCGAGATTTCCCTTTCTGAGCCGTTGGCTCAGAGTGACAGCGCAGACTCAAACTCCTCTGAAGCTTATTTGCTGACGTCATATTTTGAAATATTCCTGCGCCGTGTGAATCACCGAATTTGGGCCGGCGGCCCACGTAGCGGCGCAAGGATTTCTTGTGCTCAACGTGATCTTCTGGAATATTCTGATATTTTCCTCTTGGTTTGGTCTTGTTTGGATATCTGAAATACTAAATAAACCATTAAGTAGAACCTATTTATAAAGTATAATAAATAATGCTAATTAACTCTTTTTATCCACTTTATTCCACCATACCTTAGTGCTGCCCTTAGTATATTAATTAGTCTAATTCTAATATATTATTATTATAATCATACCAAAAAAAGGCCAAATAACTTGTTCACTTTTTGGCTGATTAGGATCATATGTTTTTAAATTCAATTATTCGATTTTTATCATTTCTTTCTTGATTAGCTACCAAGTTTGAGGTTTTTGTAAATCCTAATCATTGCTCGTGAGATACTCCTAAGATAGGTCATGATTTAATTGCTCTTAAACACTAATTTTAATTACGATTTGTTGGTAGAACGTGAGTACATATTGACATAAGAGAACTCAATAATCAACTTGAACTTTATCGCATTAAAATTAAGTAGTCCCCTTTTGTTTAGTTAAATTTAATTGTCTCATATGAGACCATAAGGAGATTATGAGTATATATTAGTGTTCAAGGTTAGTTTAATAGATTTGTGACTAATAATTATCTAGAAATATTTAATTGAATTAAGTAGGGACCAATCATAGGGAAGACTTTTAATTCATGTCCTGTTTGTTAGTTATTTTTAGTTCTCTTTTGGGTTTTTATTATTAATTGCTTTCATTCATGGGCTCTCGAATGTTTGGTTTGCTTAGATTAATCGAAAATTACGAAGCTATGTTTAAAATAAAGCAAAAGTATTGTTGGTACCCCAACCTATAAGGTCATTTTCAATTATACCCATAACATTTTTTTTTTCAATTATACGTCAAACGTTTCACATTTTAGTCAATTATACTCCAACACCTAACTAATTACAGAATGATCCAGAATGTTTGTCATCTTTAACAAACATGTCCTTAGAAGCCATTAATAAGTAATAACCCTACTTCTCTTACCCTAAATCGTCACCACCACACTTCATCGTCGTTGTCCACTCTGTACTCGTTTTCGTCGACCTGGCTCTTCTCGTCGTCGTCCCCAACTTCCTGGTCTCCCCTAAATTACATCATTCTCATCCTTTTTCCTTCCCTTACAACTGCCTCACTCATCTTCTCTATTTAGCCTCTCTCTCGAAAGGGGTTTTGAAGTTACTTTACTTCTCAATTTCGACGACCACGATGACGCCGCCACCGGAGATTGTGTGTTAACGTTGGGAGCTAGAGTTATTGGTATTTCTGCTCGATTTCTCTATATTTGAGGCTCACTGGTGAGTTTTTGTGTGGTTGCGGGAAATGTGAAAAACATAGGGGAGAGATTTTTCGAGTTTCAAAATTGCAGGGAGCAATTCGTTAATGATGACAAACATTCTAGATTGTTCTGTAATTAGTTAGGGACTTGTATGAAAGAAAAATCTTGAGAGAATGGTGGATTTCTAAATAATGGAAACTTAAGGACCTTAAAACAAAAAAAAATGTCGAGTTGGAGTATAGTTGACTCAAATGTGAAACGTTAGGGGTATAATTGACAAAAAAAAAAGCATTGGAGGTATAACTGAAAATGACCCCATATGTTGGGGGTACCAACCAGTGTTGTCATAACCGAACCGGACAAAGACTCGGACAAGTGTTCGGTTCACGGTTTGATTGGTTGAACCATTGGTCGGACCGGATGACGCAATAAATAATTATTTTTAATATATCAAATATAAACCCTCTATATTTTTTTTGGGGGTCTAAGAGATGTAACACCCCAATTGTTGAAGAAGGACCTTTTTGATAGATAATAGAATTTGAGAGGCATAAAATAATTATGGAAGTATAATTTACAAGGAGACTTTGGAAGGATATAACTAATGAATGATAAAATAGGTGAAAAAGAGGTAAAAGTATGAAAGAGAATCTGCCAGGGACTAAACTGAAAAGTAAAGAAGTGAAAGATGTGTTTGTAAGTTACGTTAAAAATAATTATGAGAATGAAACAAAGGTATGGGAGTGTTGTAGACAAAATGAGGAATACAATGGTAGAGGAGTTGAGTAGTTTTAAGGGTCTTAATGTGATGTTTCAAAGAATAAAGGGGGTAGGAGCCTAGAAATTAGAAAGTTTGGGGGGCAGAAGTATAGCTTTACCACAAGAAGGAAGTGAAATGAAAAAAAAAATCTGAAATGAAAAAAAAAAATGCTCAAACCGTTGGTTCGGTCCAACGGTTGGACCCGGTTATCCGGTTTTTTATCGGTTATTCCCGGTCCAACCCCCACTTCGGTTTTTTGGGCGGTCCGGTCCGGTTTTCACATCATTGGTACCAATAGTACTTTAGCCTTTAAAATAATATTTTACAATGAACACTTTGCTAAACGATTCCTGGTGCTCAAATTTTATATTATTTTGGTAATGTATACTTACATTAGGGTTTTATAATTTTAAAACTTAATGTTTTTATTAAAATAAATAACCCACCAAGAAAAAAAGTGGAAAAAAAATACCTCCATCATTTGGAGGCTATAGATTGGGTTGTGATCGCGCACGTCGCGATGCACACCAAAAAGACCGACTAGATATGCAATATAATGGACTTGTCGGGTTGTATTCTCTCGAGGACTCCGCGTATAAAGAGTTCAAGCGATTCCAAGATGTCGGAACTAAAGTAAATGCAATAAAACTATACACTAAATTTATCAAAGTTGGTTTGTAAAAGTTTGTTTGAAGGACTAAAATAACTAAGGACTAAAATATCAAAATGCAAATCAAAATAAATTAAAGTTGGAAAGGTCAAATGGAGAAAACACTCGGAGTAATGGATGGTTTTGGCTCTCATTGCACACAAAATTATATCGGGAGTTTTGTAAACAGGCACTAAATTGAAATGCCATGAAAACTCAGAGAAAAGTTCAATTAACTTAGTCAATTAGTTCTTAAACAAGCTTCTAATTAATCAAATCAATCAAATCACAATCAAATTAGTCACAATTCTTTGAGCTAGTTCAATCAACAAACATACATTCATCAACTAAGATAAATCACACAATTATCACAACCCGATAGAGCTAAACAACGTAGAGTATCAAATTAATGACTCAAAGTGTGATACAATAGAGTTCAAACTCAAGAAATATAACCTAAATCATCAATTACATTAGAGTTTCATCAAAGTTCAACAACTAAGACAAACCCTAATAAGAAAAGATGATAAAGTGTAGAAAAACTCCTTAAGACGATGAAATTGGTGCTCAAGCCTCATCCTCCAAGCTCCGAGCAAGGAATCTAGCCGACCATTGGGTGGAGAGCAGCTCCTCCAAGTGATTCAGCCATGAATGGTGAAGGAAGATGAAGATGGAAGGTGAGAGGACAGGGGGGACGAGTTGGAGGCAAATGGGTGATGGAATGTTCAATAGAATGAGAGATTAGGATCGATATATGTTAAATGATGAGTTGGGTCAGTTTAGGAACAATATTTCAGGTCCTTAGGGTTAAGTATTGAGTTATATGAGTGGAAAATTGTGTTGGGTTTGCAAAAATATGAATTCTGCATGAAAAATGTGACTTAGCTGTTGGCTAGCCGCTTCTGTGCATGCCGGCGGACCAAAGGCTAAGACTACTGTAATTGGGGTCGTTGGCCCGCCAGCATGGCAAGAGGCGGCTGCCCAAAGGCTAAGTCTATAAAATGATGTTGCGTCTTCGTTTCGCTCCCATCTTGATTCCGCTTCGATCCCAGTCTTCTTCCACTTCAATCCTTGGGTCCTTGGCTCCTCAAAACCAACAATTACATCAAGATAAACATGTAAAATTTCAAGGGAAAAGATAGATATATTTAAACACTCAAAACCCAAGAGAATTACACAAAGAGCGGATAAAAGGACCAAAATGCAATTTTAGGTCTAAAACACCTAAAATAGGCTATAAAACATTACAAAACACATCCAAAGACCTCTAGATAGCATGGTATAATCTGGTTCGATCAACTCCCCTACACTTAGGACTTTGCACTCTTGGGCAAAGGTAAGACTAAAGAGACACTAAGCATGCAAGAGATACAATCTATCTACAAAATCTCACAAGGCAACAACAACATGCATGGACCCAAGCTAAAGAGCAGACCAAATTTAAACAACTCAAACTAATTCATTCAAGAGAATTCCTCAAGATCATGCAACATGTGTATGCACTCAACTCACCTAGGAAGATATCACTCAAGCGTCAATAGCAAAGCAACAACCATAAGCTTGAAAGAACCTTAAATCTAAATCTCCACTATAAATGCATATCATGGATGATCAAGAGGACTTAGAGGGTTGTAGTGATGTAAAAGGCTAAAATGGAAGAGAGAAAGATGAAAGCAACGCTCAATGAAGGAAAAGTGCAAGAAATGACCTAAAAAACACAACAACACAAACACAACAAACTCATCACAATGGGCTAAAAGAATCACCAAGCTCTTTTCAAATTTTCTTATCTTTCTTGAGAATTCATTTTTTTTTTTACTTATGCGCAATTTTATTGGCCTTGGATCATCAATTTTTTTCTTACAACTACAAGGCTTTTATTAACTCTCTTTTTTTTTACTTCTTTTCTTTCTTTTCCTCTTTTTCTTGCTTGGCAACTCCGACGCCAACCCAAAAGGACAAGAACAAGAAAACAAAAAACACGAAAAAGACAACAAAAGACATAAAAGAGGTCAAAACTCGCATGAAAGGCACAAAATGGGGAGCAAAGAAAAGTGTTTAGGCTTGTGTATGGATGAAGGGTAGGAATGAATGCCTCTATCATATCAAACATGAAAATGCACATCATGATTGAATTCAAAATGCAATCAAGTTCTAGTGTAACTAAGTTATTGGACTAAAAATGCACTCAAAAGTAAGAATGAAGATTAATTCAGACTCAAAACTTTCATAGGGTAAGGGGCTCTTAGACATGATCATAAGAACTCAATGAATAAAGCAGCTCAAGGTAGTCTCAAAACAGTCACCAATCAGTCTAAAGCACATAAATGAGTTGAAGACCATATGAAACGAGCAAACATATCACATTAAAAGCATACTACAATTCTCCCTACACTTAACTAAACTCGAGAAACAGAATCAAAAGCAGAGTTTATCAATCAAAGTACCTCATAACCATGCAAAAGGGAGCAAAAGACCAAACCGAAAGGCCAAAAACAAAGGGAAACAATTAAAGCATACCCAAAAAGATAGACCCAAAAATTTTTAGCTAGCACTAAAATCCACCAATGGGATGTGTCTCTCCCACAACGTATAAATGGCAGCATAATGTCGGAGGTGCAACTTTCCCATTTAGTTTATAAAGTCTCACTTCGGATGAATGAACACTTTGAGTTGTCTCATTCTCTTATAAATAGAAATTCTCCTCTACTATTTCAGTTATTCATTCCATACACTTTTAGTATGGAGCTCCCTTTTGGGAGAACCTTGTCCATGCATTTCTCTCCTCCTTGAAGTCTTCCTTGGCAAATCATTCCTATATTCTAACCATTTAAATCAAATGATATAATTCTTGACCTGAGTTACGGATTGTTATACGACTCATGTTGTGCCTTAACTTCTAAGGTTATTTAAGTATTGAGTAAACTAGCATTTTGGTCCCTGAATTTTACAAGTGCTGACAAATTGATTATTGGATTTACGAAATTGTACAATCCAGTCCTTGAAATGGTCCTTCCATCACCCAACCGTGCCAAAATGGTCCTTGGATTTATGAAATTGGTTTTACGAAATTGTACAACCCGGTCCCTGAATTATACTAACTCGACGGAAGGACCATTTTGCAGCTAGTTAGCATAATTTAGGGACAAGTTATACAATTTCGTAAATCCAAGGACCAAATTGTCAGCGCCTCTAAAATTTAGGGACCAAAATACTGGTTTACTCTTTTAAGTATTCGTTTATGGCTTTATACTACTTTAACGGACATATATTCTTTAAATATTCAATTTTAATTCATGAATCACAAGTATTGATATGTAGCTCCACGTTAAAAACTATACGGTTTAAAACGAGAAAAATATTAATATTGTTATAAAATATAAGAAATATGAATACTCAAAGAATAGAGAAAAATAAGAGGGGAGAGTGGTTCTTATCATTCAACTCATTTCATCAACTTTACATCAACACCTAAAGCCTCTATTTATAGGCTAAAGGATCTATCAGGGAGATGTACCAACTTAATGTACATAATGAAGGGATAAGGTCATATTCATGTACATAGAGAAAGTAAAGGAAAACTCAAACTTCTATGCATAGAGAATACCAAAAGACAAATGTGGATATTCACAAACATAATTATTTATAACACTCCCCCTTGAATATCCACAATTTTATTGATACGCATTACATGCTGCCTCATTAAAAACCTTGCCAGGAAAACCCAGTGGGACAAAACCATGGCGAAGGGAAAAAGAGTACAGCGCGTATCTCCCCCTTATCATAACATCACTAAGGATCTTTTAATTTCTGCATTCAAATCTGATGAACCAATTTCTCAAATGTTGCAATTGGCAATGCCTCCATAAATAAATTTGCTAAATTATCACTTGAGCGAACTTGTTGAACTTCTATGTCGCCTTGCTTTTGATATCACAAGTAAATCTGCTAAATTCTCTTTTAGCTGAACTATACATGTCATATTATCTTCATACAATAAGCTTGACAGATTTCCCTGCAAAAACAAATTACACATCTTCTGGATGTGTTGAATTAGTAGTCGCAACTAAACACATTTTTTATTTGACTTATGCATTGTCTCTGAAGGTCAGATAATCAGCTAGCATCTACATCATAAAGTAATGATGAACTAAATCTATTTAAATAAACCTTTATCTTTAAAATATTTTTCATTCCTTTTAATGAAGAACTATATCTTGCTAGCAAGTGTACTGAAAACAGTAATTCACTTATAATATGAAGATATGGTATTACATGACCAAAGAATTGCATCTTCATTTGAGGTTAATAGGATACTTTATCACTTCAAATGATTTATCTAACCTGTCATGGTTACACCATTTCCATGCACCTTATCCATTTGAAAGTATCTCAATACACTTTTTACATAATATGAGTAATAACCTCACTATTACAATATACTTACTTAATCAGTAAGATGAGACAAAATTTTATCTTTGCAAAATTATCAATATTGTACGATGTTTTGAACTCTTCAAGAGTTCCAACAATAACAAATATACACAGTTTGATATCTAAATAATATTTCTTGAGCTAACTGTAGCACATATGTCCAAGTTTTTTTTTTTCAAGCTCATGTAGGATTTTATTCATCTTTATTGAACAAGACATCTGACATGCTTCCTATAATCCTTCAGGGATTTGCATATAAACTTCATTGTCCAATAAGCCATATGAATGGACTATAACCATAGTTATATCAAATTTGTTCATACAATGCCAGACTACTAAAATATTTGAAGGGGGTCGCATCCATCTTCGGGATTGCATTCATCTTCAGAGAATATGTCTTTACATATTCAATGTGAGACCTTTGAGTTTATATCTTACGACTTTAGCCTTACATTTTCATTACGATTTTACTCATAAACTCATTTGTACCCCACTAACTTCACACTTTCAAATATTTGGACATCAAAAGCCTTTTATAAATAGTCAGATAATATATTCAAAAATAATTGCATCCACCACGGGAGAATTAAACTCCTTAAAATAAATTTCTAGTCTTTGTATCTCAAAAAGTTCAATTCTCTTATTTCTTTTCGCACAAAGACTTATTTATATTTAACTGGTTGTACACCATCATGCTGACTATACACCATCATGCTGACTGTACACCATCATGTCTCTGGACTTCAAGTCCAAAAATTTCCACATTTCTCGAGTGAGTTTTACTCATCTTGGATCCTTTCTTGTCAATTTGGCCAATATTCACGTCGACATCCTTCGACGAATTATTATTCATGATCCTCAATTTCTTTATAATTTGTAATTTGTAGCGCTACATTATATGTAAATACTTTGTCGACAATATTTTCATATCGGTTCCATACTTTGGCAATAATAAACATATTGAGATCTCATTATTTTTTTTCACTTTCAGGTACCTGAATCTCTTCCGGAGATTTTTCATTCATTATGCCTTCATATATTTCCTCGATTCGACCCTTTTTTTTTCATATGCTCCTTTTATTTTCGAGGATTCTTATCTCTGGAACCGATTAGTCCGTTCAGGGACTTCAATATATATTGGAGCATTTTCAGCTGGAAAATCTGTCTTTACCATTTCTATGGGTCAGTGAATGCATTTTGCAATTTATTTACAATATTCTTCAAATAAATTATTCTTTGAACTTCAAGTTCACATGAGGATCAAATGAATATAATAATCATGCATTCCTTGTAATTCATTTTTCCATTCCAGCTATTTTCTTTCTCCCCCTAATGCTGAAAAATTAATTTCATTGACAAATCATGTCATGAACTATCTCCCTTCAGGAGTTTAAGATATTTAATAAGTGAGTGGGATCCATACCCAACTGATATTCTCAATTTTCGTTGGCGCCCATTTTGATTCACATGGTGGAGCAATATAAATCCAGCACCAAAAGAATTCTTAAATGAGAAATATTCGGCTCCTGACCCAAAGCCAATAGCATAGGGGAGAATTTACGATACGTTATTAATTTAATGCGTACAAGTGCTGCATCATATAAATTGATATGTTCTCATCAGGCATTTAATTATTCAACAAGACCATTTACCGTGTGGACACAAATAACATGATGTACCACATTTATCCCAACTAGCATATAATAGCCCTTTAAAACTTGGGATATAAATTCACCAGCATTATAAAATTTTCTTGATGGAATAATCCAAAACTTGAGCTCAATCTTTTTCTTGGAACAAAGTGGATCGACATGTCCACAAGGTGGCACTTCAGGTCCACAATTTTTCTATGAACGCGTTCAAGAATTCCAAGGGATCCAATCCCAACTTTTGCTGGTAATGGTCTTAAAACCAATTTTCATTGAGAACATGCAACACAAGAACTCATTATATACAAGAAACCTTTGGTTCTTTAATAGGCATTAATTTGAGTTCGCATTATTCGTGAACCGGGATGGTCTAACCGGTCATACAAAATTATAAACGTATCCTTTAAATTAATGAACTTCTGGTTCATTTCTCCTTTAAAATAATGAACCTCTGCTTCATTACAACATATGTCAATGAACTTCTGGTCCATTACAACATATGTTTTAATTATACTAATACAAATATAGTACAAGATGGAGGGCTCTTCTGGAGCATACGATCACATGTCCGATATTATATTTCATTTTTCCTCCATCATATTTTGCTTTCCTTCAGGAAAGCTTGATATAATTCAACAAGATTTTTGATCGTATGACGTACAATTAGATGGATACATGATTTATACACAAACAAGAGATCATATAAAGATAGATGAAAAAGGCTGAAAGAAATAAAGTAATACATTATTAACATATAAATTGTTAACCAAATTAAAAATGATAATAGAATAATAATATACAATCAAAGAAATAAATGAGATAAATAAATTAAATAAAATGGATTAGTTCTTCGGGAACTATCTCATGTTTAGTTCTTCGGGAACTATCTCATATTCAGTTCTTCAGGAACTATCTAATATTCAGTTCTTCAGGAACCATATCATATTTAGTTCTTCAGGAACTATCTCATATTCATTGAGATACCAAGACGTAAGAACTCGTTCATATCATATACTCAAATTCTCCTTGAGTTTATTGATGTCATACTTTAATAGTATCCAAATTCCAAACCACTACAGGGTTACATCAAGAAATATAATCTTGTTAATATGAGAATCTCACTCTTCTAGAGTATATATTATTACTCTTCCAAAGTATCTTTGTGAGATTTTTCAATTCTCTTTCTTTCAGAGAAAAATAATCATTATCAGAATAAATGTACTGTGAACTTCAGGTTCACTTGTCAAAATAAATCAATGACAATCTCATTTAATAATTGACATATTGTCACTGCCGTCTCTACTGGAGACTCAATATCAATAATTTTTGACATATCAAACACCTCACAAGATTAATTGTGATCACATATCACATCTAAAAATACATCAATCAATCCACATATAAAATAAACATTTATTTTGATATAGACCTTCAGGTCTATCAAATATTTAGATTGATGTTAGTCTTCAGGACTATTGACAAATATATATTTTTTTTGACAACACCGTAATTGCTATCAGCAATTGGTCAAAATATAATTCTATTCACCTTCAAGGTTCGCCTTCAAGGTTATTAATTTCTATTTGACTATTAGCCTTCATGGCTGATATAACACAGCTTCAATAGCCAAATTATTGTCTTCAAGGCATTATAGGATCATTTCAATAGTCAAACTATTAGCTTTTAGGCCTGATATAAGACAGCTTCAATAGCTAAAGTCTAAGCCTTCGGGGCTGATATTATACAGCTTCAATAGCCAAAGTTTATTAGCCGTCAAGGGTGATATTAAACAGCTTCAATAGCCAAAATACCAAAATATAGCCCTTGATAAATAATCAACATGTGCAATAACCTTTCATTGCACTAATCTTTGGCAAGAATACAATAATTGATTCAATAAAGTTGAATCAAAACATAATATGACTTCAAGTCATTTACTTAATCATATGAAACTGTAATTACATGTGACTTGGTCACTTTTATTTAATCATATGAAAACTCAATCATATGAAGTTTCAAGCTATACGAAACATTTCCAAATCTTAAGAAGACAACCACAATAATAAACTTATAAAATATATTATGATAATGATAAACAATCCAGCATAAAAGTTTCTTACCTTTAGTAAGTTAACAAGAAAACTTGAAAGATAATTAACTTACCTCTTTAATTATCCAAAATTGAAATCAGAAGAGATTTGTACTTAGTTACCAAAAACTCACTGGTAAAGGCTCATGTTCAGTTACCTAGAATTCAAATGGATAGAGACTCATGAACAGATGCCAAAAGCTTGAATGAGTAGACACGTGCACATATGCCAAAAGCTCAAACCGGTAGAGGCTCGTGCTGATAACGTGTTATAAAATATAAGAAATATGAATACTCAAAGAATAGAGAAAAATAAGAGGGGAGAGTGGTTCTTATCATTCAACTCATTTCATCAACTTTACATCAACACCTAAAGCCTCTATTTATAGGCTAAAGGATCTATCAGGGAGATGTACCAACTTAATGTACATAATGAAGGGATAAGGTCATATTCATGTACATAGAGAAAGTAAAGGAAAACTCAAACTTCTATGCATAGAGAATACCAAAAGACAAATGTGGATATTCACAAACATAATTATTTATAACAATATATATATAATTCATATACTTTTGCATGATAGCTATCATTCACTCCTAAATTAAACTCTCTTCACTCCTTCCTAACTGTGGTGCAATATGAAATCCATTATTACGATAACGTGACTTCATAAGTTTCCTTGTTTCTAGAACCAAGATGTACGTGTATGTGAGTGCGACACACACACAAACAAAAGAAAAAACAAATTTTGTTTCAATCATACATTAATCAAATGCGTCATTGTTGTCTCGTTTTCTCTTTAATTATTCCACAAATATAGGTCTTTGCCAATCTAACCATTAACAAATTGGTTATTCCAATTTGCAACAGTGGATCTCGTAATATTATATATGATATATATATAAAATCAAGATATTCCATTTAACAAAAAGTTATGGACAAAGTGCAATTTTGGTCCCATAATTTTTGCTAAAGTCACAATTTGGTCTCATAACTTTTTTTGTCGCACTTTTATTAGTCTCATATCCTTGCAAAATGTTACAAATTTGGTCTTGTATCACTTTTAGTCTCATATATTTTGATCAAGTTGCAGAATTAGTCATATATCTTTGCAAAAAATTTCACTGTCAGTCCCATTTGATCTAAAGATATGAGACTAATTCTGCACTTGAACTAAAAATATGAGACCAATTATGCAACTTAACTGAAATATATGAGACCAATTCTGTACCTTAACCCAAAGATATGGGACCAAAAGTGTAACCCGAGACCAATTTTCAACCTAAGCAAAATATATGGGACAAAAACTGCAACAAAAAAGTTATAAGACCAAATTGAGACTGAAAAAAAAGTTATGAAACAAATTACACTTTAGCCAAAAGTTATTAATGCTACAGAGATCTTTTCCATTTCATGTGATATCAGTAGACAGATTAATTTTTTATTCCATTTAACAAATTAAACAGTTAATCTATAAATAAAAAATCTTTATCCCTTACTCTTTTTTGTCACTAACCTATTAATTTAGTTCATGAAAGAAAAAGTGTTGACTGAACTGGGTAGGCAATGCAAAATAGTAGTCACTTTTGACGGACAAAAGTGGGCTTTTGTGGGCCATGATTCAGTGGGCTTCGGTTTATTTTCTCAGCCATAGCCCATGGGCCTTGACTTTAGGGCTCGAAAGCCCAATAATTTCCGATTCCATCCTTGGAAGCCAAGAAGTGACACAGTGGATCAAATCGGCTCCGGGAAGAGTGATTTGTGAATTCAGGCGACAGCTTACATTGAAGCTTCTCCACTTGCACTAGTAATGCAAACGCTACTTCTGCCGGCCACACGCGCCGGCAATATCACGGCGGCGACGCCGGCAGCTTCCGCCGGCTCACCTCCTCGGTTCTCCCGAATTTTTCGCCGGCCGAATTCGTCGCCGTCGCTCTCTCTTTCCCCTTTCAAATCTTTTCAGTCTCTTACTTCTTCATCTTCCTTTCTGGGTGCTGTCCATCGACCAACGAAGCTCTCTTTCCATTCAAACGCGTCTGTTCAAGTTTCTTCGGCTTTCACTCCCTCCAATGATGAATCAGAGAAGGCAAAAATTGCTCAGGTATTTTCTTTCTCACATCGTCTTCTTCTATCTCTATCTCGCCTGTGAATGTAGGTCTTTGAATTCCTCGAGCATAGTCAGTGTGTTGAATGCTGTGTGGTTCTGGATTATACTTTGACCATTGTGAATTTCTTTCTAGGGTTAAGTGCTTCTACTCTCGTGTAGTCTCAGTTAATTATCTATCATCTTTCTGTTTGATCGATGTAGTTTTTGTGGAAGCTCTTGGGAAAGAAACGATTATGCTTTGGTTGTTTATATGTGACTACAACAATTATTGTGGTTCGAGTATTGTAGGTTGCAAAGAGATTGGAAAAGACTGCAAGGTATTTCAAGCGCTTGGGTAATTTAGGATTTTGGGGTCAATTAGTCTGCACTGTGGTGGCTGCTGTAATACTTTCGTTTTCCGTTGTTATCACTGGAAAAGTCACCTCTCCGGCTACTTTTTATGCTACTGCTGGTGGAATAGCGGCTGCTTTTGTTTCTGTGTTCTGGTCATTTGGATATATTAGACTATCTGATAAGCTTCGGAAAACAGCCAATGATCCTACCAAGGTACTGTTTATACGGGGCTCTTGCTTTTAAATTACCAAATATTGAAGACCCTATGAGCATTATATCTCTCTTGTGATTAATGTCAGTGTCAGCTATAGTAAGCATTTGTGATATAAAATTGTTTTAATTCTTGTTGTTCCTGAATCATTTTTTAGTTTGTAAGTTAGCAGAAGCGTTTTACCTTGATGTGTGGATCAAAGCATCTCCGCATCAACTCTGTTGACTTGCCTTTGATATTCTTGGAAAATCATTTATTTTAGGATGGTGAAGCATGGATTCATATCTTTTCTTGTATCATCTAAAACTTGAGTAACTGAGGGAATGTTGCACTCCTTTCTTATTTCCTATAGTTTTGTTGTTGTTGTCTATGGCTTCATGGCATTTGCTTTAGTTATTTCTCATGCGATCCTACTTAAGAAAGTAAAGAAGTAATGAAGGAAAAAGTAGCAAAAGATTATAAGATATAGCATTGGCCTTGCTCTGTTAGTTGGATGGATATATCATTGTTGAGCAAAAAGCTTGAAAAATGGATATAATCACATGTTTCCTTTGTAACTTCGATGTTTTTTTTAATGTTCTTTTAGATGGTGTTTCTGTTTGAGCTTCTTTACTCATGCAATGGACAATTCAGCAAGTCCCCACATTATCAAACATTGGGGCTAGTGTTGAGCAAAAATGAGGCCTCCTTGAGTATTATTGACGTGATGTCTATTTTTTCATAAAGCTCTTGGAAAATGAAATAGTTAATAGTGCTGCTATCTTAGTATTTTAAGAGACTTCACTCGTTGTAAGTTATTGTGAAATGTTTGAAAATAACTTTTACAGCTTGAAATGGATCTTTCTGGACAGTTCACTGATATTTATCATCATATATTATGATCATATGCTTCGTTGGTGTGATAAGGGATATTTCCTTGATTCTTTTGAAAATGATGATATTGAATGGCATGTCTGTTAAATGAATACTACTAGATTGTGTTTCCTTTTTGCTGTGCTTTCAGGCCCCTCCTCGTTCTGATGTTGTGAAAAGCTTGAAAAATGGTATAGTACTAAACCTTTTGGGCATGGGTGCGGCTATTCTTGGCATGCAAGCTACAGTTGGATTGTTGGTTGCAAAGGCTCTGACTTCCTCAGCTAACCCATATTATCAGGGAATATCACCTGGATATAGCCCTGTTCTTGCACTAGATGTTTTTTTGGTGCAGGTAAAACATATTGTTTAAATAGCATGTTTACTTTGTACAAGTATAATGTTTAATTTATTATCTTCTGTCAGTTATCATTTTATAGTAAGTCACGATTTCAATTTCTTGGGAATTATTTTTTTTCATCTTGGACCTTGGTTTAATGGGTTTCTCTCCAAATTTAGGAGACCTCTAGGCTCTAGTGTCTACCATTATCTTCTCTTTTCCTGAAATAAACCAGGACACGTTATTGACTAGTATTGTAAGTAGTTGGAGACTTGAAGCTTAAATTGACGATATGATTGAGCCTCTCACTAAGTTTTCTTTAGTATCAAAGACATATTTGCTGGTGTATAACTTCTCATAATTGGAAAAGCTATTGCTTTGAGAAACCTTTTAGCATCTTATTTTTAGCTGACATAAATCATATTACTGAAACTATCCCTGAACATATTGCAAATGGTCCAACTGCATATATCAGCTACAATTTTCCCTGTCTGATTTGTTGGTGCTAGAGTCTAGACTGCTAGTAGTATGTGATTATTGTACTCCAAAGTCATCTAGATACTCGAAGAGAGATCTACTAATTTAGTGGTACAAGCATTGCTATTAAACATTTGCTTTTGTTCTTGTTTGATTTTCAGGCTTCAGCAAACACAATTCTCTCTCATTTTCTCGGGCTTGTTTTCTCACTGGAGTTGTTACGATCGGTCACATTACCGCCATCAGAAGCTACCCCAGTTCCCAAGCTTGCATAAGACATGCTTAGAGACAAGTATGATGTAATTACAGTTAAAAATACATCTTCCTCATGTGTAGTGGTTGTTATATTCATGAATTTTGTATCAGATCTCAGGCATTATATGATTATAAGATCCTGTTTGTAGGCGATTGACATTATAGGACTAGTGCAATGTTGTCCAATAAACTTGACATTACCTGAAAATTTTGGGATTGGCGGTCCCTATATCTCATCGGCAGTAGTTTCACCACACTGTCCACAACTTGTATATGTTTGGGGTTCCTACATTATGTTAGCTTTTTATTAACCACTGTGGATAGTGGAAACGAGAAAGCATTATTCAGAATGAGTGTATTAAATATTTGATGTGGTATCGTTTTGTTTTTATTTTGGCCAATGTCCTATTTTGGTTCCCCAGTTATGCTCAGTGTTACAAATTGGTCCCCTAGTTATGCAAAATTTGACAAAGTTGGTCCCTTTAACAGTTTCCATCCATCTTTCCGTTAAAGAAAAAGATGAAATTGATTTTTAACTCTTAAAAGTTTGAATTTTTGTATTAAGGACCTTTTTCTCTATAATAGGACCAAAATGTAAGAAAGAAAAAATAACTGGGGGTTTTAGTCTATTTCAACAACTTCTCTCTCTTTCTTCTTGGTCCCTCGCGCCGCCAATCTTCTTCTTCTTCTTGATTTCTCTTGTGATTCTGGTAGATTGTGGGTTTTTATTGTTATATGTATGATTATTCGCTGGGTTTTTGGTCGATTTCAGTTTAGATTTGGAGAAATTTTTCAAGGTTTTCGACAACACTGTTCATCGTCAATTTCTTGAAGATTTCTCCAATTTCGATTTCGATTTCGGCGTCCGTCAGAGTTCCGACCAAGAGTCTTCTTCCGCCGACGAGCTTTTCACCGGCGACAGAATCCTCCCCACTGAAATCAAAACAAAAAAGAAGAAGAATATTCAAACAGATCAAAAATTGCAGATAATAACTCATTCTTCACCACTCCCACAAGCTGTTCGACAAAATGCCTCAACCAAAAGGACATCAAAATCGAAGAAAGAAGAAGCAGAGGAAAAGCAGGGTCATCATCACAATACGAAGTTGTTTTGGGGGTTCTAAGAGAAGTAGTAGCTGTGGGAGTAGTGGGTACAGAAGAAGCTTATGCCCTTTGACTCTTCTGTCTCGTAGTTATTCAACAAGATCTTACCCGCTATTCTTCTCTGCAGAGACTTTCACCAATTTCAGCTAAAATCAAAGCAAATCAACGCAGAGACAGTAAATTCGGACTAGAAACAACTAGAATCATGCATTATTTTCACACACATCAACCGAAAATTGGAGAAATCTTCAAGAAATCGACGATGAACAGTGTTGTCGAAAACCTTGAAAAATTTCTCCAAATCTTAACCTAAATCGACCAAAAACCTAGCGAATAATCATACATATAACAATAAAAACCCACAATCTACAAGAATCACAAGAGAAATCAAGAAGAATAAGAAGAAGAAGATTGCCGGCGTGAGGGACCAAGAAGAAAGAGAAAAAGGTTTTTAATGTAAAAATTTAAATTTTTAGGAGTTAAAAATCTATTTTATTTTTTTTTTAACGAAAAAATGGATGGAAACTGTTAAAGGGACCAACTTTGTCAAATTTTGCATAACTGGAAAACTAATATAGAACGAAAAATAACTTAGGGCCCAATTTGGAACACTGAGGGGGTCCAAAATAGAACTTTAGCCTTTTATTTTTATAAACCATTTGATCTATGAGATGTAATGAAATCAAGTGTACTACTAGACAGGTAATGACATGATCACAAATTTTAACAACTGAAAATTGCATAATATTTTTCTCCGTTCTGTTGAATAGTTTCATGTTTAGTTGTTTCTCATATTAATTGCTTGATAATTAATAACTTGAAATAGGGTTAAGGTCGACTATACTATTGTACGAGTATTGAGTAAGTATATCATAATTTTATGATAGTAATACTTCTGTTAGAAATTTAGAATGAACGGTGTGTTGTTTTAATTAAGTAGCTGTTGTATTTTGTATATGTCTATCCATAATGGTTACTCTTAAACAAAAATCGGTAGGCTATTACGAATCATAGTTCAACTGAATTTTCCTTGAAACGTGTGCCATGTACTTGATTTTTTTCGCTTGAGCATCTGGGATTCTTGTGTGGTACAGATTAGTGCCAATTAAATTCATAGTGACATGTACGATGAATACCAAGTAGTTACATTTGACGCATATCTTATCATTCTTGTTATTCATTGAAATGTTGTCAGCACCAGAAATCCGATGCCTTGCTTTTTTTTTTTTAAAAGGCAATATCTTCATATTGATAATTAGAGATTATTCTTTCCAAAACATGTAGATTTGATTATAGTTTTGTTTGTTAATTTTTTTTTTAAACATGCAGCTCGGTTGAAATTCCGAGCATCTTTAAACCGGAATGATACTTATTATTTAAAGAATTTAACTATTTATGTGAAGTTTATTGATATGCCATGCTTTGTTTGATTTACAAGCAGTCGTCCAATCATTTTTAATGATGAACTCTTTAGTTCCAATTTTATCATGTGTTAGAAGGGATGATGACTTCTATTTTTTTTTTTTTTGGGTGACAAGGATGATGACTTCTATTGATACAAGTATAAATGTGAATATATCCTTGTGGTTCCCTCCTTTGGCTTATTATTTCACTGTCGTTTCTCAATAGTTGCTTTCAACCTGATTACAAATTTATAATCATTCTAATTTCCTTGTGCTAGGCAATTGATATGAATAATTTCCTAGTTTGAAAAGCAGGGACATGGATATAGATCTTATGCAGTGCAAATGTATTGCACTTTAGAAAGAGACTTCTCATCACTTCCGAAGAGAAGAGAGGCAAAAGCTAATAAAAATACAATAAAGTCAGATAGTCAAATGTACTTAATTATTTGCTATCAAGATTTTCAAAGTAAGACATTGGCTAATGAAAATGGGTTTAGTTACATTTTTAATAAAATCAAATTATTTTTAGATGTAAATGCACTTTTTTTTTTAAGTTTGACATTAATATGAGTAATAACTAATATGACAAATGTAAAACAGGAAGCTACCGTTGTTCGCTTTTAACAAGGAATATCAAAATAAAACTAATACGAAATTAGGACTAAATGCATTTAAGGCTTTCTTCTTAGTTAAGCTATACATTTATTAACTTTTCAAAAAATTTCGCCCATAAATAATGGCTAGTGGCCAACAAATGTTAATAGAACTGGAAATATGGGGAATAAGGGGTATTGATACTTCGCAAGAGTTATTTGGTTCAACCTTCAATAATGCCATGTATGAATTATGAAAAATAATAACAACGGCTTGTATTAATCAGCCGTAACTTTTGTATGTAACCAATTTTCAGGAACTATTATAAAAGTAAGAATATGTCACATATCCAAGACAAGCAAACTCCTCTATTCATTTCTTTTTTCTTTTGGAGCCAAAACAAAGCCATGTTACATTTCTAAATATTCCCTCCATCCTCATCAATCTAGTGGAAATCATATCAAGGGTAAGCCCGTTGCTAAAATTCATAAAAAGCATCTCCTCAGGGAAGTTTAGAAAGTGGGAAGATGAATCATCACCTATTATGACGCTACTGCCTGGTTAAATCTTGCTTCAGAAGTATTAACACACCATCCAATCATTTACCAAAATGGCGGCAACATCCAAGCAAAACAACAATCTCTAACACTTCATATGTTAACTGTTAAGCACCCATTTCTACACCCCATAGCTAGACTTCAGTGATCCGTTTGCACCCTAAATTTCAAACAAGCAAGCAGTTAACTTTAAAATCCAAGTGACTTAAACAAGACAGGTTTTTGAAACAATGAAGAAAGATCAAATTAGATTTTAAAATTACATAGAAAGCTCAAAATCCAAGAATTAGAACTATCACAATCAAAAGCTTTATATAGAACACTACATTTCTTGCATACTTGCATTCAGTATAAAAAAGTGGTAACCAGAAGTTCATGGATGTGGCAATGACTAAATACTCAAGCAAATAGCACACAGCTGAATCACAATTCCTAATTAGATAAAGCCACCTGGC
Source organism: Chamaecrista fasciculata (assembly GCA_003254925.1). Taxonomy (NCBI): domain Eukaryota; kingdom Viridiplantae; phylum Streptophyta; class Magnoliopsida; order Fabales; family Fabaceae; genus Chamaecrista; species Chamaecrista fasciculata. The sequence continues at coordinate 142,680 of QANZ01017207.1, forward strand.
ACATCATTTTTAAATCTCTTTTACACCTGCTTGCTAGTATTACATGCTTTTTAGTTGATAAACTTATAAGAAGATAACTGTTTAATTGCTTTGGTAACTTATCAGAAATTATCACCCGAGAAAAGCACATGTTACTAGCAAAAGATTAAGAGGTGTAATAAGACAGAAGTTGCAAAAGGCATTATTCTTCCTTTTCATCATTTTTTCCTTTTTTAGTTAGGATTGCAATTAAACTTTATATATTGTAAAAGTGACAGTATATATCAGGACAGTCCTAAGATACAATAAATTTTCTTAAAGATCAGTTTTGATGGTAAAACTTATCAGTTGAAAAATATTCTTGAAAACCGAAAGTCTATCATTCATGAGAAAGTTCAATTGGGACAGTACTAAGGCACAAATACCTAGCTAGTATGATGCCTCTCTAATACTGCAAGCACAAAATGAGATAGATGCTGAAAAATACTTGCATAGTTCCATCATATATGGAAATTGCTTTACTTAATAGTTAATAGACAAATTGCTTTTTGACATAGCCATTCAAGATTTAGTTTCATGTTCCGAGCTTGTGACTATCTGCATCAAACACATACATAAATGGATAGTGTGTGCTTACCTACTCCATCTTCTTCTGTTTGTTTGCAAGCATAGGAATCTTCCTTAAGACATCACTTTCTAACTTTCTATAATGTGTCTGAGTTTTACCATGTATCATATACAACTTCTCATCAATTTGGTCCTGGTACTTGTCATACAACAGAGGCACTGACATGCTAAGAAGAACACCTATAAAAGAAATAGCATAAATATTGAGAGTTTTCATAATAAAATATTTAAGATTAACCACAATTAGAAATTCACAGAACTTACAAATATAGACCAGAGTCAGAAAGTTGAACTGACTACCAATAAAAGAGATAAGCAGCAATGTAGCAGCCATCTGATCTCCCAAAGTCACATAAAGAGATGTCAGTTTAAAATGTTGTTCTATAAGCTAAGACAATCTAAGTAATTGTTACATAAAGAGAAGGGAAAAAAAAAAAAATGAACCCCACACCTTAAGGCAAAGTATCAAATTTCTCTCAACTGCTATGTCATATGCAAGTGATAAAGCCTGATTAATCCAAACTTGCAGAGCATCAGCAGCCTTGGTAATCGACTCCTCAGAGATTTCCAGATCAGGAAGAGGAGGGAGAGGCCTGTACCATATTTTAAAATTTTCAAACAATTATAAGAAAAAAGTACAATGACAACATAACATTTCTTAAGCATTTCTCAAAGACTTAACAATCCTCAGTCATTTCGTGTGGATTTACTTTGAAAACTTTTCAGGAAGTATCCATTTTATCATTTTAACTAAAATATAATAATCTATAACACATATGATACTTAGGAGGAAAAAGGTAAAAACCTATTCAGAAGGGCAGCAGCTTTGGCCCAGAAAAAGACAATCAGGACGAGGAGAAATAGAACATTGGCCACAAAAGACAAGAGATTATATCTAGCTCGTTCAAACAGATACCACAATGCCGAAGCTGAAAGCAATATTACAACCCCACCGTACGTATTCTTCCAAAGCAACAGATCCGCAACTACCAAAATTCAATAAATACGAAAATCGATCAATTTCGATTTGCAGAAGATAAAAAACAACAGAGGAAAATTAAATATGAGGAGGACCATCGACAATTTTCAACGTTGAATGGAATGCAAGATCATTTCTTAACTTTCCTTAACAATAGGGATCCAAGATGTACTGAAATTAGAGATTTATGCATAAGAAGCAAGGTGACATTGCAAAGAGAGAGAGAAGAAAAACCTAAGCCACCGCCGAGAGCCTGATGAACGGATATCCGATGCGAAGGTTTAGGTTCTCCCATGGCGATTAGGGTTTGAATGGGAGACAGAGAAAGCAAAATGGAAGCGAACGATTTAAATATTTTTTGTGGGTTCGTTTCAGCCTTTCAGGGACGAAGCCGTTTGAGGCTTGAGGTGTGGTAGCACCTGGAAAATAATAATTACATTTTTTAAAAAAAGTTGAAAGGGAGTGTTGTACTTTTTTATACTCAGAGAAAAAAGAAAGAGGAAACCTACTATTTGGTCCCTCCTTTTTCACAATTTCAACTATTTGGTCCGTACATTTTTGAAATAAACTATTTGATCCCTAAAAAATTAGAAATGTCAACTCGTTAGTTCCTATAACCTATTTCTGTTACCAACATTGATAATCTGACTATTAACTATTAAGTGCACATGTAACACGTTAAATGTCACATATTTAACTACTTGGGACCATCTAGGGTTTGAGATTTGGGAATAATTCAATAATTTATGCCTTATGGAAGCTTCACATGTAATAATATTTGGGTCTAACTCAATTTTAAGCCGATTTAATTGTATTTGTTGGTCCGATTCAGTTGATTTAGGTGATTAAGATGTCAAAGTGGCATTTAACGGTGTCATGTAAGCATTTAAAGTTTAATAGTTGACATTATGATAAATAAGGGACTAAATAGTTGACAATTATGATAAATGAGGAACTAAATAGTTTACAATTATGATAAATGAGGGACCAAATAGTGTATTTCAAAAATGCATGGACCAAATAGTTGAAAATGCGAAAAAGAAGGGACCAAATAATATGTTTCCTCAAAAAGAAAAGTTCATTTTGTTTTTGGCAAAGTGTAAATTTGGTCTCACATCTTTTGCTTAGTTTCTAATTTGGTCACATATCAAATTGCACAATTAGTCTCATATCTTTGCAAAAGGATCAACCATTAGTTGATCCTTTTGTAAAGATATGAGACCACTTCTAAACCTGACCCAAAGATATAAGACCGATTCTGCAATTAACCTAAAGATATGAGACTAAATCTGCAAAAAAAAAATATGAGACGAAATTGAGAACTTAGCAGAAGATATGAGACTAAATTTACGCTTTAACCTTTTTTTTTAAAACAAACCGTCCTCAATTCCTCATCTGTTAGAGTGATTTTCAATTATTCTTTCAAAGATTATTATTATTATTATCAATTTAACCCTTCTATGGAAATCCTTTTAATATTATTCTTATATCTATTTTTTAATGTTAATGACTAAATTAATATAATATTACTTTGATACTCAAAATTTTATATGAGTAACAAAATAATTTAAAAATATCTTAACTGAATCATCAAATTTTATGTAAGGATGATATTGCAAAAAAATATCATCTTTAAGGAACTAATTTGACAATAATAACTTTTGAATGATTAAATTATAAGTCACTCTATCTGTTGAAAAGTTAAAATATAATTTTTTTTCTCTTTATATTTTATGTACAAGTACCAAATACCAATGGTACCAGTGGTCTTTAAACTTTTTATATGTTAAAGGACATGTGAATATTATTTTTTTAAAAAAAATATAAACGAAAAGGTTATATTTTTAACAGTTTTTTTTACTACTTTCTGTTTTATTTGAAAATTAAAAAACTATACAGATTTTTATTTTTATTATATTTAAAAACAATAGTTTATTTAATCAATGTTCTTAGATTATTGATTAAAAAAAATTAAAATGATATTAAAGATAGAAAAATATTAAAAATAGTTAATTTGTCAATAATCAAAAAAGTCTTTACTCTTAATTTTATTTTTTATTATTTAATATGATTAGATAATATATATCGATGGCTACAATTGTGCTACATAACTTGTTACATTTATCATTATGCAATAAGTTACTTCTTAAACTAACCAATAAATATTAATACATAAGCCAATATATAAGATGTTATATATTAAAAGATTAATTAATTTGGTCCATATGGTTTATACTAGTTTTGATAATAAGAAACTAAATTAAGAAAAAAATCAACAAAATGTTAATTTCAAAAGACTAATTCATAGAAAAGTAAAATAAGAATGTAAACTTTTATTAGTCAATACATAAATAAATAAATAAATAAATCTTGGTTAATATTAAGGCTAAATTGCTCTAAGACCTTCTTAGTTTTAAGTTAGAGACAAAAAAAAATGCCCTTGAATTTGAAATTTGACTGAAAGATTCCTTGAGTTTTCAATTGTACTTATTTAAAACCCTTGAGTTTTAAAACTTGATAAACAAACTCTCTAAACTTTTAACTTTACTCATTTAAAACACTTAAAAAATCTCAAATTTTAAAACCCAGGACTATTTTTTACCCTTAATCTAAAATTCATGGGTTTGAGTGCAATTTAGTCTAATATTAACAATCTCCTCACTAACTTTGATGCGTGGCAGACAAATGAGAGCTACCACCTATCCTACTAGGTGGAAGTCTAAAGTCTTAGCTTAATTATGACATAAATTAGAGGTAATGAATGGAACAACATGTGCCATTTGCCTAGAGAAAACAGTGTTGGATTATATAATGCACAAAGACGAGGTTAGTGCAGAGACATATGGTATAACAAATTAGGGTCACGAAAATTCCTGGGTGCTTCTCCCCCACGTGACAAATCCATTTATATAATAACTTTCTCGGTTACTCTTTAATTGCAGCAAAGGATGGCAATGGTTTAGAGTATTTAGGGACCTGTTCATATTGGTCTGAAAAAATTATCCGGTATCTGACGTATATCGGATAGGATACAAATAGTAAAAATTAAATATTTTTCGAATATTGGACGAATACGGATATTACCTTCGGATACCCTATATTCGTCCGAAATGAACGGATAGTTAGGGTATTCGATATCCGATACCATTATT
>QANZ01017219.1:0-15669 GCA_003254925.1 Chamaecrista fasciculata
TGAATTTTATAAAGTTTTCAGATCAATAATTTAAATTCTTGAATGTGATTCTTGAATTTTATAATTATTGATAATGGGCCTAATTTCAAGAAAAGGCATGCTAAAATTGCACAATCCTAATTAAACACAATACAAAATCGATTTTGATATGTGTGTTTGATATATCGTGTTTGACATAATTGTATGAATGGTTCATATATGTAATTGTGTGGTGTTGGATATGGCTCTAGGTTTTTGGTGTATACGGCCTGCGTGTCGTCTCCCTCTATCCGATGTAATTTTACTTTTCAGTTTATACCTCAATGTAACTGGGGTTTACTCTCTTGTAATTTTACCTTTTCTTTTTAGAAAAATTCTCTCATTGGCTTTGGAGAATTGTTAGGATAGGTGGGCCATATCTAAACACGATATATGTTTGCTTTACATTTAGTTTGTATGTGATACAAAGCGCTAGATGTATGTTTAGGACGCGATTTTAACATGCTATTTACAATATTAAACGCTACAACAACGTATACGATACGAGCGTGGGATTTTGCATTTGATGCAAGATCCATGCACATGTTTATATGTATGTGATACATGGGGAAATAAACATGTGGCATGACTCGTTTAATTTTAAAAGGAGTTTTAAAATTAAACTATAAAACGGAACAATTTTAAATATTTAACCCTTTTAGAAAATCTTAAGTTTTAATGCCATCAATAAAACACCCTGTGGAAATCTTGTTCATCATAGAGCGGTGATCGCCCTCAGCGGCACGTATCTATCTTGACCTTGAGGACACACGGGTGAATGGGAGATTCAGTTCGACGCCCATTCAAGTCTTGGGTCATTAAATGCGGTGATCGCCCTCCGCGACACGTGTTTAAGTGACGCCGTTGATGATATGGGGATGGGCTTCGGCCTCGTCGTTTGGGCCTTGCCATTCACAAGTTTTATTGTGTGACTTAATGGGGTTATCAAAACGGTTTTGGACCTCAAGGCATTAGATGGGATAAACATGCCATAAAACGTATCATATGATGATACAGTCCCATAAAGATCTAAGAGTCACATATGATGTGATTGGTAAAGAGTTAACTACCTAAATAGCCAAAAGGTGCATGATCGCCCTCCGCGACGGTAAATTTTGGTGAAATATGGGTCCTAGCCACTAATAATAAATTTTACTGGGTTTTATAAAATGGTGGATATATATGATGCTAATCAAAATTCATATCTTTGAAATTGTAGAATCAAATGGTAACTAGTAGTTCAACTTTTTCACTGCGACCTATCCTTGAGAAGGATAAACTGACCAGAACGAACTTCCTCGATTGGTTTCGTAATCTGAGAATCGTTCTCACCCATGAGAGGAGACTGTATGTTCTGGACAAACCTATCCCTAAAGAGCCTGCCAAGGGCGCTCCAAGAGCTGAGTGGAGGGCTTATGAGAAGCACTTCGACGACTCGCTGAAGGTCTCTTATCTGATGATAGACACAATGATTCCAGAGCTGCATGAGGGCTTGGATACATTGGTGTCATATGAGATGATTATGCGTCTCAAGCAAATGTTCCGCTATCAAATCAGACAAGATAGATATGAGACCACTAAGGCTCTTATGTCTTGCAAAATGGCTGAAGGTGAATCTGTTGGTTACCGTGTCACTCAAATGAGAGGGTACATAGATCATCTTGATAGGCTGGGATTCCCTGTTCCACCTGAGATTGCCACTGGTATAATCCGCGACACGTGTTTAAGTGACACTGTTGATGATATGGGGCTGGGCTTCGGCCTCGTCGTTTGGGCCTTGCCATTCACAAGTTTTATTGTGTGACTTAATGGGGTTATCAAAACGGTTTTGGACCTCAAGGCATTAAATGGGATAAACATGCCATAAAACGTATCATATGATGATACAGTCCCATAAAGATCTTAGAGTCACATATGATGTGATTGGTAAAGAGTTACCTACCTAAATAGCCAAAAGGTGCATGATCGCCCTCCGCGACGGTAAATTTTGGTGAAATATGGGTCTTAGCCACTAATAATAAATTTTTCTGGGTTTTATAAAATGGTGGATATATATGATGCTAATCAAAATTCATATCTTTGAAATTGTAGAATCAAATGACAACCAGTAGTTCAACTTTTTCACTGCGACCTATCCTTGAGAAGGATAAACTGACCAGAACGAACTTCCTCGATTGGTTTCGTAATCTGAGAATCGTTCTCACCCATGAGAGGAGACTGTATGTTCTGGACAAAACTATCCCTAAAGAGCCTGCCAAGGGCGCTCCAGGAGCTGAGTGGAGGGCTTATGAGAAGCACTTCGACGACTCGCTGGAGGTCTCTTGTCTGATGATAGACACAATGATTCCAGAGCTGCATGAGGGCTTGGATACATTGATGTCATATGAGATGATTATGCGTCTCAAGGAAATGTTCCGCTATCAAATCAGACAAGATAGATATGAGACCACTAAGGCTCTTATGTCTTGCAAAATGGCTGAAGGTGAATCTGTTGGTTACCATGTCACTCAAATGAGAAGGTACATAGATCATCTTGATAGGCTGGGATTCCCTGTTCCACCTGAGATTGCCACTGGTATAATCCTGTGCTCATTGCCTAAGAGCTATGACTCATTCATCAGAAGCTACTATAGGAGAGGAACAGAGAAGACAGTTTCTGAGCTGCATGGGATGCTCAAATCAGTTGAGGCATCTCTGATTCAGAAAAGGGAAAGGAAATTGAAGGGCAAAGAAAAGATGAAGGGAATCGAGCTGGATGGTAAGACCAAGCCAGAGGACGACCCTAATCAATCACCTGCCAAGAAGGCAAAGCCCTCAGAGGAAGTATCTTGTGCTTTCTGTCAAGTGTCAGGACACGCGATGAGAAAGTGCAAATACTACTGGGAAGATCAAAAAAAGAAGAAGTGCGTTCAAGCCTCTACTTCAGGTATCTTTGTTAATCTCCTTTTTCTACTTAACCACTTGAGTATTGGATACGATATGTGGTTCTCACATTTGATGTGCAGGGTCTTCAGAGACAGTAGAAAATGAGGACAAAAGCGATATGGACCTAGAAGTGGACAATGGAGCAAAGGTTGCTGCCAATGCTGCTAAAGGAACATGAGAGCTTGGATAGCCCCTTAGGGCTAGTTTATTGTTATTCTTTAAAGTTTTGAACATTATTTTCTCCTTATAGAGATAAGGAAGATTTTATGTGTAAACATTAAAGATTGGTTTCTATTTTAATAAAGTAATGTTTTTTTGCTTATGTGATTTGCAAAAATCATTATGTCTTAAATTAGAAACAATAACAATATTTATAACATTGATACAAGAAGGGGACTAAGATTAGCGAATCTAATCCTATACACTTTTGGAAATTGTCGTTTTGACCATACAAACGAGAAATGCCTTGGGAAGCTTCATATAGATGAACTTCTAAAGCTCACATGATTATGAATCATATGATGCTTGCAAGTCTTGTTTGAAATGGAAAGATGACAAGTGACATTCCTCTACCGACCGCAGTAATAGAATGTTTGGCTTTTGGGGAACATACATCGTTGATGTATGAGGACCCACAAGTAGTTAAGCTAAAAGTAAATAACTCTTACTAACCGCTTCAAAAGGCTAGATCTACGGCTACCTTTTGAAACACAAGTCAGAGATCTTTTGAAATAGAGATTTCAAAGAGAAGTAGAGGAATAACTTGACAAGAAAATCAAGTTACTTGATTCGATCAAGGGAACAAAGATTTGAGTCAAGAAATAGTTGAATCATCCTAGAAGCTGTGAGATTATCTCACAACTTACTCTTTCTAAAACCTCATAATGGATGGAGTTTTGAGAAAAGGTATCAAACCCTATAAGATAAGGTTTGATCTATGATGAGTCTAATTGATCTTCTGCCAACCTCCAAAGGGTGTGCTCTTGAAGCTGCTGACTTCACACTTAACTGTTTCGTCTAGGAGACGCCATATGTGATATGGTATGGGAAGAGTCCCATAAATGTTTTGTCTCAATTTTGAGGACATCAAGTTTATAATAAGCCAAGGGCAGATTATAAACTGTCTTCAAAACCCTCAAGTATGTGCTTGTGGGATACCCTAAGAAAACAAAAGGGGGTATCAAGTCAACTACCCACCCGATTACAAAGGGTTTGTAAGTCAGAGGTGAATACCTTTTAGAAAGGAATTCTTTGTTTCCAAAAGAAACAGTGGGAGTAAGATGAATCTTGAAGGAGTTCAAGATCCATAAGACACTTGGGTGGCGCAGACGAAAATTAGAGAAGATCCGCAAGATGTTGTGGAAGCTCCTCTAAAACATGAGGACGACGAAGTTCTGATAGAACACGTTCTCAGTTTCAAAGATAGGGATCTTTGGTCATTGAGAGCAGGGATGTGTTGCTCTTGGAGCATGGTGAGCCCGCCACCTATCTAGAAACTTTTATCACTGTTTTGGTGAAGACGTCAAAAGGGTTTGGCCTCTTACAAAAACCTTGATAAGTCCTGTGTTTACAATAAGGTTAGTGGGAGCACGATTGTGTTCTTGGTGCCATATGTCATTGACATATCGCTAGTCGAAAGAGACATTACTGTCTTAAAGATTGTGAATCTTAGATGAGTAAATCGCTCTCGATGAAGGAAAGAAGTGGCCTATAGTGTAGGCAACAAGAATCTATGGTGATAGATCTTGGAGACTTCTTGAGTTGAGTCAAAAGTGCGTTCTTGGATGAGATGCTGAAGGAGTTCAGTATGCGAGATTTCGAGAAGAGATTCATGCCGATGAATCAAGTTTTGGTCCTTAGCAAGAATCAGTGTTTCCTGAAACACATGATGAGCAAACGACACATGATTGACATCCCTTATGCTTTGGCTATAGGATCCATCATGTTGTACTAGACTCAGTATGTCGTTTGTGTTGGAGATTGTGCCCTAGGGCCAATCATTTTATTTGATAAATATGTTGTGAACATATTATTAATTTATGGAAGATAAATTAATGTGTTGTCATATCATTCGCATGTTTACTATGATAACGTCCATGATTAATTATGAGATAATTAATCTAAAATTGTCCCTGGTCGATTATTTTTGTGGGAGCAAAAATGAACTAAGACCAGCATGACCTCGGTGCATGAGATGCACGCACTAGATGCTGGGACGAGAGTCATGGTGCAATTACGTAAGGTGGTTACGAATTGCTGGACTGACCCGGAGAGTCCTGCATGGGTTTAGTCATCAGCTAGTCTCTCCTAGTACGCCTGTAGCGATGCCTTTGACCTGAGGTCAATGACTATTCCAGCGTTGCAGTTGTCAGTCTTTGGCTTAGTCTAACGCTGCCCGTAACAGGGTAGTTATACGGGCTGAGTACGGGACTGGTTGATTGCTCTGCAGTGGGATGTGGATTGGCCAAAATGGGATTTTGTCCCTCATTAATTTGAGAGATATCTAACTGGCGCCCTCGATGAGTCTGTCCAGGAAAATGCGTGGCCACGCGGGAATTGGGACTTACTCAAGGAATCGAGAAAGTTGAGGTTTGGATTATGGATGACATACCTGTGCCTAGTCCATGACCAAGATATCGTAGGACAAACGGATCACGTACACGGAGGTACTGAGGTTAAGTCGTTCTTCCGGTTACCGAACGATCACTCACGGATTTTGGGTAGTTGTGATGGCTTGCTAGAGTCCGCTCACAACTTGTAGGTCATGGGGATGCCCTACTGCCATTATTGCGTGGGGCCTGCTGGGTCACACACGGGCAGGATCTGATCACCATTCGAGAGGGACACGAATTAGGGTTAATTCGTGGGTCACGCGAGTGACACGATTTAAGACACAGAGGAAATGTCTGGGACATTAGGTCTGGTCTTAATTAATCTACAGATGACATATTTAGATTTGTGGGACAAATTTAAATATTAATAATTGAATATAATTAATGAGATTAATTATAGGCAATTTAAATATTAGGAAAATAATTCTGGATAATGTTCCTAAGAGTTAGGAAATTATTGAATTATAAAATTCCTAATAAATAGGAGAGGGTGGCGCCTCTTGGGAATTATTTGGGTTAAATAAAAATGTTTTATTTAATTCAAATAATATTTGAAATTCAAATGGAGATTTGAAATTCAAAAGATTTGGTGAGTATCTTTTAATATCTTTGGTGAATCAAAAATTAGAGGTTTTTGATTAATTAAATTCCAAGGATAATTAAAGGGGATTAGGCGCATGGATGGTGGGTCCCATTGGGAGATTTGATCTCTCAATTTGATTCTCCAAGATTGCATTTTGAATTTAAATATAATATTAAGGTAATATTATAATTATAAATTCAAGGCCTAAAATAATTATATTATCAGAATATCTTTATTTTAGGAATTATTAAATCACCAAAATTTTTCCCTATATATATAAGGTGTAAGTCGACTTGCACCATGACACTTTTAGTGAAACCCTAGTTTTGATTTTCCTCCTAAGAGTTAGAGAGAGAAAATATTCCTTTGCACACACATAGAGAAAATCGACTTTCTCTAAGAGTTAGAGGAAGATTTCGATTTTGCTCATATAATTAGGGTTTGAGAGAAGAATAGGCAAGAAGGAGTTCTTGTGGGGGGATTCTTCTAGCGCCACCTCTAAAAGTCTGAATCATCAAGAAGGAGTTCTTGATATTCAGAGGTCTGTAGATTGGTCCCAGAAATTCTTTTGAGAAAAGAATTTGGAGGCTAGCACCTCGGTGGTCAAAGAAACTGTTCGTGTGGATTACTGGCAGAGGGAGAAATCTAGGAGTGGATCCGTGGAACTCGCCCGTACAACCAAGTTTTGAAACTCTGAGGTATAACACTAACCAAAAGTTTTAAATTCTACTAGCGGATCCGTTCGGGAATCATAGGACCTAGGCGTTTTATTTTATTTTTAATTTTGCTTCCGCTGCCTTAGGCGCCTAGGATTCCCAACAGTTTGCCCTATGAATGACGAGTTGTGACCCTGTTGAGGTTCCCCGGGAAGATGTCATTAAGGTCCTTGAGTACTTGAGAAGCACTAAGGGCAAATTCTTGGTTAATGGTAGAATTAGTGTGTAAAGTGTTACACAAAGCCCATTATTCAAGCCAACCAAGATTGATCGCAGTAAAATGTATTCCCTGAACATAGTGATCGTAAAGTTGGAATGGTTCCAAGCAGAGTACGATTACTGATTCTACAAAGAATGGGTTAGTCGCGTAGAGACGCAGACTGTAAAACAAGTGTCTGAAGTACACTTGGTGGTCACCCTGTAGAGACAGGAAGACACCAAATGGGAAGGAGTTCCCCACTGACGTTCCGACAGTGATAAGCACTCAGACAGGATCACCTAGAGATGGTGATATTAAGATATGAAAGATAGCAGTCGAGGATGTTTTGCCAAATCCTCTGAAAGAAACCCCAGCACAGGTCTTACATAAGTATTATGTAATGTCAAGTGGGAATTAGACACTAATGGATGTTCCTAGTGTAGGAACAGTTTGATTAATGATTGTACCTAGCGCAAGTGGGAGTTTGATGGAGATTGTGCCCTAGGGCCAATCATTTTATAAAGGCTAAAGTGGACTTTTGGTCCCATAAATTTGGCAAAGGTTTCAATTTGGTCCCATAACTTTTTTTGTTGCAATTTTGGTCCCATAACTTCTAAAAACGTCTCACCGTTGGTCCCAAACTGATTTCCATCTGTCTCATAACTTCACCCATATTTGTCACGTCATCATCCAACTTAGTACGTTAGATCATCTTTAGCGGCATATAATGGATGAAAATCAGTATTGGGACCAACAGTGAGACGTTTTCAAAAGTTATGGGACCAAAATTGCAACAAAAAAAGTTATGGGACCAAATTGAGACCTTTGCCAAAGTTATGGGACCAAAATTGCAACAAAAAAAGGTATGGGACCAAATTGAAACCTTTTCCAAAGTTATGGGACCAAAAGTGCACTTTAGCCTTTTATAAATATGTTGTGAACATATTAATTAATTTATAGAGATAAATTAATGGTTATCATATTATTAGCATGTTTACTATGATAGCATGTTTACACATAATTTCCATTGACAAACCTTATATTGGGAATAATAAATCTGGAGTACTAATTAAAATCCTGTTGACAAAATTGATATTGGGAATACTAGTTCGCTCATGTCCACCCAATTTATTGCATTCTTAGTGTGAATGAGGCCATGGGTTCGATCTAGTACCAAAAAAAAAATTGATATTGGGAATAATTGGGAAATGTTCTGATTCATTATGACTATAATATTAAATAGGGATAAAATGGTAAAAAAGTTCATTGATGACCTCTTGATTTCATAACAAAGCAGATAAAAAGGGACAAAAAAAGTTCTGCAATGAAGCAAATAAAAAGGGACGGAGGGAGTAATACCTAAAAATGTGAATGAAAAAGGTTAAAGAAAGATCCTTCTGTTGGACATTGTGCCCTAGGGCCAATCATTTTATAAATATGTTGTGAACATATTGATTAATTTATGGAGATAAATTAATGGTTATCATATTATTAGAATGTTTACTATGATAACAGTCCATGATTAATTATGAGATAATTAATCTAAATTTGTCCCTGGTCGCTCATTCAGGTGGGAACTTGAAATGAACTAAGACCAGCATGACCTCGGTGATGGAGATTGTGCCCTAGGGCCAATCATTTTATAAATATGTTGTGAACATATTAATTAATTTATAGAGATATATTAATGGTTATCATATTATTGGCATGTTTACTATGATAACAGTCCGTGATTAATTATAGGATAATTAATCTAAACTGTCCCTGGTCGCTCATTCAAGTGGGAACTTGAAATGAACTAAGACCAGCATGACCTCGGTGCATAGAGATGCATGCACTAGATGCTGGTACGAGAGTCATGGTGCAATTACGTAAGGAGTTACAAGTTGCTGGACTGACTCGGAGAATCCTGCATGGGTTTTAGTCATTAGCTAGTTTCTCCTGTACACCTGTCATGATGCCCTCAGACCTGAGGTCTTCATCATTCCAGCGTTGTAGTTGTCGAACTTTGGCTTAGTCTAACGTTACCCGTAGCAGGGTAGCCATAAGGGCTAAGTACGTGTTTGGTTGATTACCGTGCTGAGGAATATGGTTGACCAAGATGGAATTTTGTCCCCCGATGAGTCTGTCCAAGGAATGTGTGGCCACACTGGAAATTGGCACTTACTCAAGGAATCGAGAAAGTTTAGGTTTGGATTTTGGATGACTTTCCCATGCCTAATCCATGACCAAAATATCGTAGGACAAAAAGGGATGTGGACAGGGTGGTACTGAGGTTAAGTCGTTTCGGCGTTAAACGATAACTCACGTGTTTTGGGTAGTCGTGATGGCTTGCTAGAGTCCGCTCTCGACTTGTAAGTCATAGGGATGACTTGCTGCCAACTTCACGTGGGGCGTGCTGGGTCACACACGAGCAGGATCAAGATGCCACATCGGGACACGAATTAGGGTTAATTCGTGGGTCACATTGGTGACACCGTTTAAGACATAATTGACTGTCTGGGACATGAAATATTGTCTTAAATAAATATCTACAGATATATGATATTTAGATTTGTGGGACAAATTTATATATATATATGATAATTGTTAAATAGATAATTGGATTAGGCTATTTACAATTATATTCCTATTTATAATATTAGGAATAAATAAATTAGATAAGTTTCCTAAAAGTTAGGAAATTATTGATTTATTAAATTCACTAATATTAGGATAATGGGGATGGAGGTTGGCGCCTCATATAGCCTATTTTAATTAATAGAAATGTTTTATTAATTAAAAGTCATGGCTTGAGATTTGAAATTCAAATAGATTTGATCTAGATTTCAAATGATTGAATTAAATATATTAAGGTAATATTTTAATTCAATAATTATATATATATATAGGTAAAGTCGAATTTTAGGTCTAGTTGGATTTAAATATTAGTGTAATATTTTAATTCAATAAAGACTAAAATTCAAGATTTAAAAGATTGACTAAAGATATTATGGTAATATCTTAAATCAATATTGTTGGAAAATAACAAATTAGTTATAACTACCTAAGAGTTAGGTTTGTTATTTTGATTTATTAAATTCCAACAAAATCCCTAGGACTTGGCGCATGGGGAGTGAATCTCTTGGGAAGATTTGATCTTCCAATTTGATTCTCTAAGATTGCATTTGAATTCAAATTATAATATTAAGGTAATATTATAATTATGAATTCAAGTCCTAAAATTATGATATTATTGTAATCTCATAATTTAATAATTTGATAATCATATAATTTTGGGATTCCATAATTATAATTATCAAAACCTCAAACCCTATATATATAGAGCATAAGTCGACTTTCTATATAGCTCTCTCATACCTTTGGAATTTCGACTTTTAGCTAACTTTTCACAAGAGCAAAATTGTTTTGAGTCTTGGTGAAGAGTGAGAGAGAAAACACAAACCTAGTCTTTTAGAGAGAGAAAGAGGCGCATATACCTAAAAGGAGTTTTAGGATTTGTGTGTCAAGGTTGTGTGAGATCAAGAATAGGATTCTTGATCTAGGCGCCATCTAGTCTTGGAGTTCGAGAATTGTTCTTGAATCCAAGAACACCGTAGATAAGGTCCGTGATTCACTTGGAGAAGTGAAGGAGGCCAGCACCTAGGCATCTGCCAAACTGTTCGTGTGGATCACCGGTGGAGGGAGCACACTCGGAGTGAACTCCTCATATTCGTAAACACAAAGAACTGCTGATCGATTTGGGTAAAATTCTTGTCCTTACACTGATACAGATCCATATAGCGGATTCATTGGGAAAGAAGTCGCTATGTGGCTTGTTTTATTATGTTTTGGTTTAAATTTTTTTTAAATTTATATCCGTTTCCGCTGCGCTGTGTGCATGGCGATTTCCCAACACTCGGTGCATAGAGATGCATGCACTAGATGCTGGTACGAGAGTCATGGTGCAATTACGTAAGGGGTTACGAGTTGCTGGAATGACCCGGAGAGTCCTGCATGGGTTTAGTCATCAGCTTGCCTCTCCTGTACGCTTGTCACGACGCTTTAGACCTGAGGTCATCGTTATTCCGGCGTTGCAGTTGTCAGACTTTGGCTTAGTCTAACGCTGCCCGTAACAGGGTAGTCATAAGGGCTAAGTACGGGTTTGGTTGATTGCCGTGCTGAGGAATGTGGATTGACCAAGATGGGATTTTGTCCCTCGTTAAAAGAGAGATATCTAACTGGCGTCCTCGATGAGTCTGTCCAGGAAATGCGTGGCCACGCTGGGATATGGGACTTACTCAGGAAATCGAGAAAGTTGAGGTTTGGATTATGGATGACTTTCCTGTGCCTAATCCATGACCAAGATATCGTGTGACAATAGGGTCTTTGACAAGGTGGTACTAAGGTTAAGTCGGTTTTGGTAAAAACGATAACGCACGTGTTTTGGGTAGTCGTGATGGCTTGCTAGTGTCCGCTCACGACTTGTAGGTCATGGAGATGACTTACTGCCAACTTCACGTGGGGCCTGCTGGGTCACACATGAGAAGGAACAGGACACCGTTTAAAAGGGACACGAATTAGGGTTAATTCGTGGGTCACTCCGCTGGCACGATTTAAGACAGCAAAAATGTCTGGGACATTAAGTCTTGTCTTAATTAATCTACAGTTGTGAAGTATTTAAATTTGTGGGACAAATTTAAATATAATAATTGTTAAATGATTAATGGGGATTAATTATTTACAATTAAAATATTAGGGAAAAATTATTCATATAAGGTTCCTAAAAAGTTAGGAAATTCTTGATTTATAAAATTCGCTAATATTGGCATGAGGGTGGCGCCTCTTTTGGTGATTTAAGGTTAATAAAATTGTTTTATTAATTTAAATAATAATTTGAATTCAAAAGATTTGATGGAGATATCAAAAGACTTGAATTCAAATAAATTTGGTGAGATCTCAAATCAGGATCTTTGGAGAATCATGACTTCCTAAGAGTTAGGAATGTTCTTTGATTTATAAAATTCCAAAGATAAATATGAGGAGCATGGCGCATGGGATCTTGTGGGATATGGGAGATTTGATCTCTCATTTTATTCTCCAAGATTACGATTTGAATTTAAATAAAATATTAAGGTAATATTATAATTTGAAATTCAATTCATGAAGTCATATTATTATAATTTAGAATTATAATAATGCTCTAAAAATAATTATAAGTAGCCCAAGGCTAGGCGCCTAAGGTATGGGTGAGAGATCACTTTTGATTTTTGGTCTTCCTCCTTGTAGAGAGAGAAGAGAGAAATCACCATCATCAAACCCTAGCTTTCCGAGTGAGGAAAATTTTGGTTCTCAAGAGTTGAGAAGGAAAAATCGAGTTTGCCTAAGGAGTTAGGAAATTCGATTTGAGGTTACCAAAATTAGGGTTTGTGAGAGAAGAAAAGGCAAGAAGGAGTTCTTGTGGGGGGTTTCTTCTTTGCGCCACCTATTTTGAATCAAGAAGGAGTTCTTGAGTTCAAATACACTGTAGATTGGTCCCTGGTTCTTTTGGAGAAAAGAACGGAAGGCTAGCACCTTGGTGCCCGAGAAACTGTTCGTGTGGATCACCGGCAGAGGGAGAACGCTTAGAGTGGGCTCCTTGCATACGCCTTGTACAACCAGCCGATTGAAACTCGTGAGGTATACCACTATCTAAAAGTTTTAAATTCTACTAGTGGATCCGTTCGGGAATTTTAGGACTTGGCGCTTTTATTTTTAAGTTTTATATTTGCTTCCGCTGTGTTAGGCGCCTAGAATTCCCAACAGTGGTATCAGAGCCACGCTAGTTCTAGGATTTAAAACTGTTTATGTGTACATGTGATGTATGATATGTTTGTTTACCGCTTTCAATCACGTTTTTGGTTTTACAAAAATCCATCGAACGTTTTTCTTAAAAACTCAATCTACAGAAAAAGGTGCAAATTATATGTATATGATACATATAGAATCGATTGGATCGATTGGAAAAATTTTCTTGAGTTTTTAGGCCAAAGTCGAAATTCCTTTATAATTATAGTTAAAAGTGTTTTAATTATAATAATTATAAAGGTGGCTGAAAATTTGTTAAAATTATGAATTTTACAATTTTGGGGTGTCAATAATTATAAATTCTTGAATGGAGATTCATGATATTTATAATTATTGATAAAAGGCCTAATCTCAAGAAAAGGCATGTTAAAATTGCACAGACCCTAAATTGAACACAATCTTAAAAGGAGTTTTAATATATGTGTTGGTTACCGTGTTTGACATAATTGTATTAATTGTTCATATTTGAATTGTGTGGTGTTGGATATGGCTCTAGGAGGTTTATTTCGGTAAATACGGCCTGCGTGTCGTCTCCCTCTACTCTGGTGTAAAATTTACTTTCAGTTTATACCTCAATGTAACTGGGGTTTATTCACGTGTAATTTTATTTTTCGTTTTAGAAAGGTTCTCTCATTGGCTTGCGAGAATTCTAGGGTAGATGGGCCATATCTGAACACGGTGTATGTTTTACATTTAGTTGTATGTGATGCGCTAGATGTATGTTTAGGGTGCGTAATTTTAACATGCTATTTATATATATATATATCGCGCTACAACCACATATACGATACGAGCGTGGGATTTTGTATACGATACAAAATCCGGGCAGATGTTTATATGTATGAGATACATGGGGTAATAAACATGTGGCATGACTCGTTTAATTTTAAAAGGAGTTTTAAGATTAAACTATAAAACAAAACAATTTTAAAAATTAAAATCAAACCCTTTTAGAGAATCTTAAGTTTTTAATGCCATCGCTAAAACGCCCTGTCAAAATCTTGTTCATCGTGGAGCGGTGATCGCCTCCGCGACACGTATCTGCCTTGACCTTGAGGAGACACGGGTGAATGGGATTTTCAACGCGACGCCTGTTGAAATCTTGGTTCTTTGAATGCGGTGATCGCCTCCGCGACACGTATTGCAGTTGGGCCTTGATGATATGGGGTTGGGCTTCGGCCTCGTTGTTTTGAATCTAGCCATTCACATGTTTTACCGTGTGACTTAATGGGGTTATCAAAACGGTTTTGGACCTCAAGGCATTAGATGGGATAAACATGCCATAATAAGTATCATGAGATGATACAGTCCCATAAGGATCTAAGAGTCACATAGAGATGTGATTGGTAAGGAGTTACCTACCTAAATAACCAAAGGGTGCATGATCGCCTCCGCGACGGTAAACTTTGGTGAAATATGGATCTTAGCCACTAATAATAAATTTCACTGGATTTTATAAAATGGTGGAAGTATTTTTCCTGCTAATAAACTTTTCATATCTTAGTTGTAGAATCAATGGCAACAAACAATAGTTCATCACTATCACTGCGATCTGTCCTTGAGAAGGATAAGTTGTCTAGGACAAAATTCCTTAACTGGTATCGTAATTGAGAATTGTTCTCACCCAACGAAGGAAGCTTCTGACTTCCTCGACTGGTTTTGTAATTTGAGAATTGCTCTCACCCAACGAAGGAAATTTTATGTCCTAGAAATCCCTCCCCTAAAGAGCATGCCAAGGACGCTCCAAGAGCATAGAGAATTGCTTGGAGAAGCACTTCAATGACTCTGTGGACGTTACTTGCCTTGATGCTAGCCACAATAGTTCAAGGAGTTGAACAAGGGAATATTGTCGGCTGTTGAGATGGTCACACATCTCAAGGAAACGTTCCAGAATCAGGGAAAGGGAAGGGCAAAGGAAAGAGGAAAGGAGACGCCGAGTTTGGTGGGACCAAGCCAGCGGCTGAGCCTAACCCACTACCTGCCAAGAAGGCAAGGTCTTTCAAAGGATGCAATTTGCCTTTTAAGAAATTGCAAATTGTATTGGGAAGATCAAAAGAATAAAAGGAGAGATAAGATCGCTACTTCTGGTATCTTCGTTATAGACGTTCACTTGTCTACTATAACCGCTTGGGTATTAGATACAGCATGTGGTTTTCACATTTGATGTGAAGGGTCTTAGAGACAGTAGAAAGCTGGACAGAAGCGAGATGGACCTACGAGTGGGCAATAGAGCAAGGGTTGCTGCTGTTGCTGTAGGAACATGCGAGCTTGTTTTGCCCTCTGGGCTTAACCTATTGATATCATGTACCTTCTTTAAAGTTCCAACAATGCTTCTCTTTCTTATGAGATAAGGAAGTTTTTTTGCATGTGTTAACTGAAAAGAATGGTGTTCAATTCATAAAGATGATGTTTACTTGCTTATGGTGATTTGCAAGGTAATCATTGCATCTTGAAACTTGAACGTTAACACGATAACAATATCTATAACATTGACACGAAAAGGATTAAGATTAGCGAATCTAATCCTATATACCTTTGGCATTGTCGTTTAGACCATATAAACGAGAAACGCCTAGAGAAGCTCCATAGAGATGGACTTCTAAGCTCATTTGATTGTGAATCATATGATCCTTGCGAATCTTGTTTACTTGGAAAAATGACAAAGGCGCCTTTCATTGGCGACAGTGAGAGGGCATCTGACTTGTTGGGGATCATACATAGTGTTGTATGAGGACCCATGAGTACCCAAGCTGAAGGTGGTTACTCTTACTAGCTGCCTCAATAGGTTTG
>QANZ01017221.1:0-20033 GCA_003254925.1 Chamaecrista fasciculata
AGCTCTATAATTAGGGTTTGTGAGAGAAGAATAGGCAAGAAGGAATTCTTGTGGGGGGATTCTTCTAAGCGCCACCTCAATTGTTGATTCAAGAAGGAGTTCTTGAAGTCAGAGGTCTGTAGATTGGTCCCTGATTCTTTTGGAGAAAAGAATTGAAGGCTAGCACCTCGGTGTTCAAAGAAACTGTTCGTGTGGATTACTGGCAGAGGGAGAACGCTGGGAGTGGGCTCCGTGGAACTCGCCTTGTTCAACCATCAGATTGAAATTCGTGAGGTATAACACTAACCAAAAGTTTTAAATTCTGATAGCGGATCCATTCGGGAATCATAGGACCTAGGCGTTTTTAATTATTTCATTTTTGCTTCCGTTGCCTTAGGCGCCTAGGATTCCCAACAATATGATGTCAGCACGTAAGCTTCAGCGCAGAAATAGTTTGAGCCATCACTTTGAGCCAACGACGCAGATGACGGCGCAAGAAGAGAAATTGTCTCGGAGAAGTTTTGGACGGCTAGGATTCAAGATACGAAGATAATAATCGAAAAATCACAGATATTGCGTTGCGGCTCCATGTTGGGCCGCCGGCGCAGCTGACGACCCAAGTCCAAAATCGCTCCTTGACTTGCGGATCAAGCATATTACTTACGGCTATAAATAGAGCTCGACGTTTCAGTCTCAAAGGGTCAATTCCGAGAGCTCAAAGAGTAGAGAGCACCGTAGAAAATAGAGAAATATTCTTCATCTCAAAGTTCTTGTGGGATCATGGCAATTCAATCTGATATTGTTCATCTTTCCACCATGAGCAGCTAAACACCTACGCCCGGAGGAGCATTGGAGCAAAGCATGAACTAGGGTCTACATTTAAGGGAGTTTTCTCACACTTGAATTAGGGTTTTACTTTCTTGTTCTTGATTTCTTGTTGAACCTAAGAACTAGTTATAATTCCTGTTTCTTGATTAAGAACTTGGTTTCTTGGCAATAGTTTTTGTTATTAAGATTTATGATTCTTAATCATTCTTTTATCATCAATTGAATGAAGGTTTCCAATTCTAGTTATGATTTATCTGGTTTAAGGTCTTTTCATGATTAAATTGTTAATCTAGGTCATTAAGTAATTAATGACTACCTTAGGATGATTTGTTTGAGATGCTCCACTTATCGTTAGTAGTAATGATTGCTTAATCCAATCGCTCTGTTGGGTACCTTCTCAACTTTGTTAATTCGTTATTTATTATTGTTTTCTTTCAATCTAGTCCTTTAGTTAAAAATCATTAAATATTTATTGCTTAATTTAATTCGTGTCTTAGGTATTAGATCAACATTCCAAACGATTTCCTTTACCTCCTCTCGTTTAGTAAGAATTAAAGTGTTATTCGCTTTTAAACTATATAAGTAAGTTCCTCGAGAGATCGACTCGGATTGCACCACTATAGTGCATTAATTTCGGTATTTTGACCACCTTACGACGGTTGCAGTTAAATTGGCGCCGTTACCGAGGAACTATCCTTTCAGTTTAACGATTAATAGTGCCAAATTCTTATGAATTCGGTTTGCTTTGTTTTTGCGTGTCTTAGGGAGTCTAGTTTTTATTTTGTTTATTTCGCTTCGTATTTATTTAATATTTAGTGTGTCATTAGGTTGTTTAATTTTTCAATATTAAAGTTTCTAGGGTTTAATTAGTGTTGCATGCCTAGGAAGGATAAGGCACCTTTAAATCCTTTGAATCCTGAGATTGAAAGAACCTTTAGGAAGCTAAGAAAAGAGAAACGATCAAGAAATTTAGGTGAAGATAATTATAGACCAATAGAGTTTAATTCTGAACCGGAATTAGAATTAGATATGGGTGACAATAACCCTGGTATGGATTTGGAGAAACGTCAGGTTAATAATGCAAATAATAACATAGCTCCACAACCTTGTTGGGAATCCTAGGCGCCTAACGCAGCGGAAGCAAAAATAAAAACGATAAATAAAAGCGCCTAGGTCCTAGAATTCTCGAACGGATCCGCTAGCAGAATTTAGAACTTTTAGATAGTGGTATACCTCACGAGTTTCAATCTGATGGTTGAACAAGGCGAGTCCAAGGAGCCCACTCCCAGCGTTCTCCCTCTGCCAGTAATCCACACGAACAGTTTCTTCGAACACCAAGGTGCTAGCCTTCAGTTCTTTTCTCCAAAAGAACTAGGGACCAATCTACAGACCTCTGAACTCAAGAACTCCTTCTTGAAACAGCAATCGAGGTGGCGCTTAGAAGAAACCCCCCACAAGAACTCCTTCTTGCCTTTTCTTCTCTCACAAACCCTAATTATGGAGTTTAATCGATTTTCTCTAACTCTTAGAGAAAAGTCGACTTTTCTCTCTCTTTGGTGCAGAGGTGCGATTTTCTCTCTCTCTTCTAGGAGGAAGAAAATCAAAACTAGGGTTGTATACTTGCTTTCTTGGGCAAGTCGACTTGCCCATATATATATAAAATATTTTGTGATTTAATTATTCCTAAAATCAAGATATTCTGATAATATAATTATTTTAGGACTTGAATTTACAATTAAAATATTACCTTAATATTTTAATTTAAATTCAAACTGCAATCTTGGAGAATCAAATGAGAGATCAAATCTCTTATTGGGACCCACCAACCATGCGCCATCTCCCTCTCCTATTTCCTTGGAATTTTATAAATCAAAAACTTTCCTTTATTTATGATTTACCAAAGATTCTGAGAGGAGATCTCACCAAATCTGTTTGAATCAAATCTTTTGATATCTCCATCAAATCTTTTGAATTCAAACTTATTATTTGAATTAATAAAACAATTTTATTTATCGAAATAATCTCAAAGAGGCGCCACCCTCATATAATTATTGGAATTTTATAATTCAATAATTTCCTAACTTTTAGGAATATTATCTGAATTATTTTTCCCTAATATTTTAATTGTAAATAATTAATCCCCATTAATCATTTAACAATTATATTTAAACTTGTCCCACAAATTTAAATATCTTACAACTGTAGATTAATTAAGACAAGACATAATGTCCCAGACATTTCCTCTGTGTCTTAAATCGTGCCACATGAGTGACCCACGAATTAACCCTAATTCGTGTCCCTTTTAGTTGGTGTTCTGTTCCTGCTCGTGTGTGACCCAGCAGGCCCCACGTGAAGTTGGCAGCAGGTCATCCCCATGACCTACAAGTCGTGAGCAGACTCTAGCAAGCCATCACAACTACCCAAAACACCTGAGTTATCGTTTTTACTAAAACGACTTAACCTCAGTACCTCCTTGTCAGAGATCCTATTGTCCTACGATATCTTGGTCATGGACTAGGCACAGGAAAGTCATCCATAATCCAAACCACAACTTTCTCGATTCCCTGAGTAAGTCCCATTTCCTGAGTGGCCACTCTTTTTCCTGGACAGACTCATCGAGGGGGCCAGTTAGATATCTCTCATTTAATGAGGGACAAAATCCCATTTTGGCCAATCCACATTCCTCAGCACGGCAATCAACCAAACCCGTACTTAGCCCTTATGGCTACCCTATCATAGGCAACGTTAGACTAAGCCAAAGTTTGACAACTACAACGCCGGAATAATGATGACCTCAGGTCTAAGGCATCGCTACAGGCGTACAAGGAGAGGCAAGCTGATTACTAAACCCATGCAGGACTCTCCGGGTCGGTCCAGCAACTCGTAACCCCTTACGTAATTACACCATGACTCTCATCCCAGCATTTAGTGCATGCATCTCTATGCACCGAGGTCATGCTGGTCTTAGTTCATTTTCGTTCCCACGAAAATAGTCGACCAGGGAAAAATTTAGATTAATTATCTCATAATTAATCATGGACGTTATCGTAGTAAACATGCTAATAACATGATAACACATTAATTTATCTCCATAAATTAATCAAACGTTCATAACATTTCACATAAAATGATTGGCCCTAGGGCACAATCTCCAACAGACTCCCACTTGCACTAGGGTACAATCAGTTTCACCGTTCCTACTCCTAGGTACACTGATCAATGTGTCTAATCCCCATCGACGATACATGTCGCTCATGTATAACCCTTGCAAGAGGTTTAGTCAGAGGATCAGCTTGATGCCTGTCCAAACCATCAGTACTCCACAAAAAATCTGGTGGAATTCTTTGTCAACGGTCTGGATATTGAAGAGACAAGGAAGATAAATGCAGCCGCTAATGGGGGAATCTATGACAAATCAGATGCAGAGGTGTGGGATTTGATCAGGAAAATTGCACTCTGACCGCACCGATCACTAGGTGGCCAAAAATACCAGAATTAAATGCAATATAGTGGTGCAATCCGAGTCGATCTCTCGAGGAACTCTTGTGCAAAGTTTAAATGCAAACGATACCAAGTTATCACTAATCGGGTGAAAGCGAAGGAAATTTGTTCTTTGATTGTTTGTCTATGACCTAAAACAATAATTAAATAAAGCAATAATATTTTTGGGGTTTTTGATTAAAAGACCGAATTGAAAGACAATAACGATGAATTAACGGATTAAGCAAGTTGAGAGAGTACCCGACAGAGCAATTGGATCAAGCAATCATCACTACTAAAGATAAATGGAGCTTCTCACACAAATCATCCCAAGGTAGTAACTAATAACTCAATGACCTAGGTTAACAATATTATCTTCAAAATACCTTAAACAAGATAAATCATAACAAGAACTGAAAACCTTCATTCAATTGATGATAAAGAAGATCAAGAAACATAATCTTTATAACAAATACCATTGTCAAAGCTATATACCTATAATTATAACCAAACTAGCATTCACTCAAAGGGTTACAATCAAGATATAATTGAAGAAATAAAACCAAGTTCTTAATCAAGAATCAGAATTCACAAATAGTTCTCAGGTCCAACTAGAAATCAAGAACAATAAAGTAAAACCTTAATTCTAGTGTGAGAAAAACTCCCTAATGGTGAAACCCTAGTTCATGCTTTACTCCAATGCTCCTTTGGGTATGAGTGTTTAGCTGCTCATGGTTGACAGATGAACAACTTCAGATGGCTGCCATGATCCCAAGAAAAGCTTCACACGATAAGAATATCGGTTCACCGAGATACGGAATATGTATAACTCTCTCTAAGCCAGTGTGTAGCCTCCAAGTGACCTCCAGACCTCTCATATGTAAATTTCGGCTCATTCCAAGGAAATCTAGGTCAGAATCATCAAAATCGGGCTTGGGCCTGAATAATTATAAGTTATCGCAAACTCGCCGCGACTATGCACGGTTGTGGTTTCCGCGACAAGATTTCCAGAGAGACCCACCGCGGCCTTGCCCACGGCGGTTTCCACGACGATTTTTCTTGCAACTTTGATTCTTCTCGGTTCGGTCCCTGACTCGTCTCCAAGCATCCCTAAGCCTTCCTTGAAGTATTTCAACACTTTGGACTTCATCAAAACCTATAAAGAACATCGAGAAACTAAGTGAATTCTCAAGATAAATAGGATTAATCAAATAATAAAGATTAAACCCAAGAAAACCACTCAATTACTCACAAAATTGTCCAAATAATCCTCAAACCTCAAGGCATCATATTTCATCATAGAAGGACATAACGACATGCAAATGAATCTCAAATGAATATAAAATGCCCTAAAATGTCACTAAAATATATGATGAAATATGGTCAGATCAAACTCCCCAACACTTTAATCTTTGCACTTCTGGGCAAAGCTATCAAGAAAGAGTAGAAAACAAGGATGCAAAAGAATTAAAAGAGTATCAATCCTACTCCACACATGGCGGAAGAAAACCAAAGCAACTTAGACCATGAGACAATTAATCAACTGAGCATGCCAAGCAACCTAAGAATCTCCAATAGACCAATCCAAAAGTGTATCAATCACTCACATAGCACGGAAAATTTTACTCTCAAATCCTTGAAATGAGCCTCTACCATAGGCTTGAAATAACTCTACAATCTTCACTATGAATGTAATGATTTTTTAAAAAACTCAAGAGGACTTTAGAGGGTTGTAATGTTGGATAAGGCTAAAAGATGGAAAATTTCAAAAGAGAAGCAGAATGAAAGAAAGGAAAAATGGTAGCACATGAGCACAAAAGAAAAAATTAAGCTGCATATTAGTCAATGAATTCCAAACTTAGCATCTAAAACCCACCACTCTTTGCGAACTCCACTCCTCAACCACCCAAAAATTGCACAAGCTTTTTCTCTTTTTTTTTTCTTGAGTCTTTGACTCTTATTTGGCGCCATAAACTTGCCTTAGCTTCTTAATGTACTTCCTTTATCAACTTGAAGCTTTAAAAAGGCACAACTTCTCTCTTTTTTTTTCTCACTTCATTTTCACGATATTTTTTTTTACTTGGCAATTCAAACCCATGAGGAAAGAAGCAGAAAGAAGAGTGTTAGGCAAACCAAATGCTAATTTAAAATTCAAAAACCAATAACAGCAAACTTAGATAATTAAGGCTCAAAGGGGGTGACAAATGGTGATGGTGTTTGGGCTTGTGTATGGGAAATGAGGGTAGAAGAAAAATGCCTCCATCATAGTTCAAAAACCAATGCACATGAAGCTTTGATAAAGAGTGAAATCAAGTTCTAGAGAAAACTCATCACAGGGATTAAAATGACACTCATATGAAATGAACAATTAGGCTCAAAATCTTCCAATAGGGTTAATAAGGTGGCACTCAATTGATCTTTGGACGAATTCAAAGGGAACAATAGCATGATCACAATTAACCAAATGCTTAGGAATCTAAAGAAGAAAGAGTTAACTTCTCTCACATGTGAGTAAAATATAACCAATTAACTCAAAAGCATAATCGAAATCTTCCCAAGCTTGAAAAAAAATTCACCAAAGAGTTAAAAACTAAAATGTGGGTTCATAAGATATCTCAAACGTGATGCTGGAAATCCATGAAAAACTGAATGCCAAAAATTAGATAGATATGAAGGTCAGAAAACTCCTTCAAATGCATTAAAAACACAACTATGACAGGAAAACAAAATTCCAAAAACCAAGATAAATTGTCAAAACATAAATCCAGCTCAAAAGACCACAGAAATGCCTTAAGGTTTGAAAGTTTTTTCAAAAATTGTCAAAAATGTCACAGTCAGGAAACCAACAGCTAAAACCAGATAAAATATCACAATATCAACGAACTCACACTCCCCCACACTTTAAACTTTGCAGTGTCCTCAATGCAAGAACACTACAAAATAAAAACCAGGGGAAAAAGAGAAGCAAATAGCTGCACAGAAAGCAGAACACAGGAGCAAAAGAACCAGCAATATATCATCAAGAAAGTTCTCAACACACCAAAGCCTAAAACAAATGAAAACACAACAAAACAAAATAAAATAACAAAAACTGAAATCAAAACCTACATCTACTTGTCTCCCCCACACTTATCTCACATTTTAATTCAAAAAAATAGATAAGAGATAAGGAAGGGAAAGAAACAACTTGAAGCTTAATCTGGCTTCAAATTATTTTTGAAAATCCAGAGGGGTAGCAAGCGTCATCGCTGCAGGGAACCCAAAGTGCTCTCGTCCCTCTGAACAAGTAGCTCCTTGAATCTTGCTTCCTCCACACTTATACCAAAAATAAAGATATGATCATATATGCATTAAGAAACATGAAAAGTGTGAAAGGGAAAAACAAAATCAATAACAAGTGGAGTTAGAAATTCTTCTCTTTTTAGATCAAGTTGTTGTAGCAATGGAGATTGAGGTGGTAAGGTTGATTCTTTTTTATCTTCTTTAAGTGCCAACACCATGGACTCCTAGGAAACTTCAGCTGTTTCCAAAGATTTGAGCAACGAACTCTGCATTGGGGCGAGCCATTCATCAATCTCTAAACAATCCGAACATAGCCCATCGGCCCCACAGGTGCAACTATACACAGGTAGAGGAGTAGATAAAGTGAACTCATCACATGCAAGGGAGTCAAAGTCATGCATCCCAATTTCAGCTTGCATACTAAAAGTTTCCTCAACACATTGTTGCTCTTCTTCTTCTTGTTCTTCCAAGTACATTCTTAATTAGCAATTTCAGCTTCATCAATTGTATGTATAACAAGCCATTGAACAACTTGTTCATAATGTTCATCATCATTACACTCACCAAAGCATTCAATGAAGTTGAACAACGGATCATCACTAGGAGAAGAAGGTGTAGGAGTAGTGACAGGAGAAGACGTATCATCAATAACAATAATTTCTTCCTCATCTTCACTGTCCTCCTCAATTGATGGCTCATGAATCATATCTTCTTGCTTACTCAAGCTCTGAGTGAGTTCTAAAATGAAATCTTGTAGATGTTGCTCCTCTAATCTCTCGAGTTGAGAATGAGTTGATTCCACTGCTTGCTTAGGAGGTAGCATGAGGTCTTCCACAGATTTCTCTAGAGTTGAGTAACTTGCACTCATAGCTTGACATTCCTGAGTTAAACGCTCAAGCATCAGTTGCATTTCAACAACCTGCGAGTTCATCTCCACCATACCATTCGCACAGACTTGTGAAATATCATCAACATTTGGCATTGGTGAGGGTTGGAATGAATTTGTCATGGATGGGAGGTTGGGGGTTTCAAAGTGACTTGGGGATTCCCACTGATAATTGGGAGCTCCATAATTGTACCCTTCATCCCTTTGGAAACTTTGTTGACAATTCCATCCAAAATTGGTGTTGGAAGAATGATTACCCACTTGATGATGCCCCAACAATTGTGGATTTGAAATTGGTAGAGCTCCATTAAGATGGAAACAATCACTAGCCGAGTGGAAACAACACTTGCAAAATGAGCAAGGAAGAGCAACATATCAAGTGATTGTGGTCTAGGCGGGCACGGTGGAGCCTCTCTATATTGCATCGGATAACCATTGTCCCTGTAGAAAGAAGAAGAATAAGGTTGCCCATGAGAAGAATCATAAGACCCATAAAAAGAATTATAAGAATTATAGGGGTCATAAGGAGAATGATGTCTTCTATCCATTCAAACTCAAGTAATAAAACTTAGAAAGCATCCTCTTAGGAATAGGTTGTTGAACTCTATTATTATTTTGAACTTCATCTAAGCTCCATCCATATTAACATCGTCCATGTTTAAGTCTAGTTCCAGTTCACAACCTAATTCAAATGGCCTATTGTTAGCTTCACTTAAATTCCTTAGTCTTCTCTCTTTTCTTATCTTCCTACAAGTTCTTTCAATCTTAGGATTCAAAAGATTTTAGAGGTTCCTTAAACTTCTTAAGCATGCAACACTAATTCAACACCAAAACAACAAGAAAAATAAGAGTAAATGATGTCCTAGTATGTGTCAAGGTGTGAATGTATGATGTACAAAGGAAACAACAAGAGAAAAGAGCAAGAAGGAAGAAATTCGCTTATTCTGGAAAACAGCCGCGGCTCCTTCCCACGGCGGTTTCGGCGACGGGTTTTCCTGCACAGCAAAAAATCAGTGAAAACAAGCCAGAAAGTGAGTTCCCAAGCAATTCTTTGAACTAAAACTTTAAGAGGAATGATTCTAAACAAGTTAAACAAATTAAAGACTCACTAAACACTAAAGAAAATATGAAACAAAACAAACAAAACAANGGTATAAACATAGTTAGTGGATCCTAGAAGGAATCACAGAGTTAGGCTTTTAGTTTTAATTACGTTTTAGTCCAAAATTTTTAATTTCTTCCGCTGCGCTCCCTCTGTGATTTCCCAACAAAAAGTTCCCTAGCAACGGCGCTAGTTTGACCGCACCCGTCGCTAGGTGGCCAAAAATACCGCAATTAAATGCACTATAGTGGTGCAATCCGAGTCGATCTCTCGAGGAACTCTTGTGCAAAGTTTAAATGCAAACGATACCAAGTTATCACTAATCGGGTGAAAGCGAAGGAAATTTGTTCTTTGATTGTTTGTCTATGACCTAAAACAATAATTAAATAAAACAATAATATTTTTGGGGGGTTTTTGATTAAAAGACCGAATTGAAAGACAATAACGATGAATTAACGGATTAAGCAAGTTGAGAGAGTACCCGACAGAGCAATTGGATCAAGCAATCATCACTACTAAAGATAAATGGAGCTTCTCACACAAATCATCCTAAGGTAGTCACTAATAACTCAATGACCTAGGTTAACAATATTATCTTGA
This sequence comes from Chamaecrista fasciculata, assembly GCA_003254925.1. NCBI lineage: Eukaryota > Viridiplantae > Streptophyta > Magnoliopsida > Fabales > Fabaceae > Chamaecrista > Chamaecrista fasciculata. Next base: position 10,158 of record QANZ01017221.1, read on the forward strand.
AAATACCTTGAACAAGATAAATCATAACAAGAACTGAAAACCTTCATTCAATTGATGATAAAGAAGACCAAGAAACATAATCTTTATAACAAATACCATTGTCAAAGCTATATACCTATAATTATAACCAAACTAGCATTCACTCAAAGGGTTACAATCAAGATATAATTAAAGCAATAAAACCAAGTTCTTAATGAAGAATCAGAATTCACAAATAGTTCTCAGGTCCAACTAGAAATCAAGAACAATAAAGTAAAACCGTAATTCTAGTTTGAGAAAAACTCCCTAATGGTGAAACTGTTGGAGATTGTGCCCTAGGGCCAATCGTTTTATGTTAAATATGTTATGAACATATTATTAATTTATGGAAGATAAATTAATGTGTTGTCATATTATTAGCATGTTTACTATGATAACATCCATGATTAATTATGAGATAATTAATCTAAANTTTTGCTTCCGCTGCCTCAGGCGCCTAGGATTCCCAACAGAAACCCTAGTTCATACTTTACTCCAATGCTCCTTCGGGTATGAGTGTTTAGCCGCTCAAGGTTGACAGATGAACAACTTCAGAATTGGCTGCCATGATCCCAAGAAAAGCTTCACACGAAAAGAATATCGGATCACCGAGATACGAAATATGTAAAACTCTCTCTAAGCTAGTGTGTAGCCTCCAAGTGACCTCCAGACCTCTCATATATGTAAATTTCGGCTCATTCCAAGGAAATCTAGGTCAGAATCATCAAAATCGGGCTTGGGCCTGAATAATTATAAGTTATCGCAAACCCGCCGCGGTTATGCATGGCGGCAGTTTCCGCGGCAAGATTTCCAGAGAGACCCGCCGCGGCCTTGCACGCGGCAGTTTCCACGGCGGTTTTTCCTGCAACTTTGATTCTTCTCAGTTTGGTCTCTGACTCGTCTCCAAGCATCCCTAAGCCTTCCTTGAAGTATTTCAACACTTTGGACTTCATTAAAACCTATCAAGAACATTGAGAAACTAAGTGAATTCTTAGGATAAAGAGGATTAATCAAATAATAAAGATTAAACCCGAGAAAACCACTCAGTTACTCACAAAATAGTCCAAATAATCCTCAAACCTCAAGGCATCATATTTCATCATAAAAGGATATAAAGGCATGCAAATGAATCTCAAATGAATATAAAATGCCCTAAAATGTCACTAAAATATATGATGAAATATGGTCAGATCACACTCAATCGTCAACATGAAAGTGTGAGGGATATTAGGTCAGTCAAAACAGTTGGAGTCTCTACTGATGTTCCGGATCCCATACTAGAGAAGATAGCAAATAGTTTGGATCACTTAACAATTAGAGTCAACAAAATTTCTTCAACTCAGCAGACTCAGTTTCAATCCCCACAAGCTCAGTATGCTCCTCAAGTACAATATGTTCAACCATCTCCTCTGAGCCTAGGCATGGTTGCTACTTCCTATCAAAATTGCAATTCACCGATGCACACTCTTTAAAACTGTCCCTTCACTAATTGTGAAGAGGTTTCAACTATGTATCAACAAAGACAAGGATAGTTTCAAAGAAGAGATCAACTTGCTCTGGCATATATTCAAGGGTGGCAGAATCATCCTGGATTTAGATGGGGAGGTGGTAATCAGGGAGGAGTTTCTTCTTCTGTCAACTATCAACAAAGGCCTACTTCCAATGCAATTGTTCCGACTAAGCAAAAGTCTGGTAACACCAACACCCAAGCAATACTCAAGGCCATCCAAGAGGTTAATATGACCGCCTCCTCAAATGTTAAGGAATTGTAAGGGGAGATGGAAAATTTAAGATGAGACATGGGAAATATAAAAGGAGAAATGGGAAACATGTCTAACAACATAAACGCTCTCTTCCAAGAAATAGAGATGATGAAAACCAAGAACGAAAATTTGAGCGGATTTGTCACTCAAGTTTCTAACTCCGTCAATAACAATCAAGCCCAATCTAGTGGAGGCATGCCTTCCAACAGTGTCATCAGCCCCAAAGCATTAAATGCCATCAATCTAAGGAGTGGGAAAGAACTCCCTAACCCACACCCTAAGCAGGTTGAGCAAGAGACTCAAGTAGTCGATGAACCTGAAGATGAGCCCGTGGAAGAGCGCATTCCAAGCCAAGCTGAGGTTGAACCAACTCAACCATCCTCATCACAATCGCAACCTTTTCAAATTGAAGATGCACCGCCCCAACCTTGCGAGGATAAAGGTAAAGAGGTATGTGTTAAAGATCTTCCTTTTCCCTCTTCATACTTGAAAAGTAGAAAACAACATGATGAGAAGCAGGATAAGGAAATTCTAGATCTCTTCAGTAAATTAGAAGTAAATGTTCCTCTACTACATTTGATTCACAAAGTGCCTAAATATGCTAAGTTTCTTAAAGATTTGTGCACTAATAAGAGGAAAGTTAAGCCTAATGAGCGAATTCAGGTTAGTTCAAATGTCTCTGCGTTTTTTAAACCTCAACTACCAATTAAATGTCAAGACCCCGGATCATTCACCATTCCATGCACAATAGGAAGAATAACTGTAAATGGTGCTTTGCTAGATTTAGGGGCTGCAATAAATGTTATGCCTAAAGCTGTCTACGAGTCCTTAGGGATGAATTCTCCAAGAGAAACTGGTACGGTGCTACAGCTAGTTGATAAGACAATTAGACACCCAATAGGCATAATTGAGGATGTGTTAGTTAAAGTAAGGGATCTTGTTTTTCCCGCTGATTTTTATGTGCTTGATATGAGCAATGGAGTGTCTAATGACACAACATTGATTTTGGGAAGGCCGTTCTTGAGGACTGCTAATACTCTGATTAGCATGAAAGACGACATGATTAAAATGGAGGTGGGAGATCAAAAGATCTCTTTTAACATGTATNAAAAGTAGAAAACAACATGATGAGAAGCAGGATAAGGAAATTCTAGATCTCTTCAGTAAATTAGAAGTAAATGTTCCTCTACTACATTTGATTCACAAAGTGCCTAAATATGCTAAGTTTCTTAAAGATTTGTGCACTAATAAGAGGAAAGTTAAGCCTAATGAGCGAATTCAGGTTAGTTCAAATGTCTCTGCGTTTTTTAAACCTCAACTACCAATTAAATGTCAAGACCCCGGATCATTCACCATTCCATGCACAATAGGAAGAATAACTGTAAATGGTGCTTTGCTAGATTTAGGGGCTGCAATAAATGTTATGCCTAAAGCTGTCTACGAGTCCTTAGGGATGAATTCTGCAAGAGAAACTGGTACGGTGCTACAGCTAGTTGATAAGACAATTAGACACCCAATAGGCATAATTGAGGATGTGTTAGTTAAAGTAAAGGATCTTGTTTTTCCCGCTGATTTTTATGTGCTTGATATGAGCAATGGAGTGTCTAATGACACAACATTGATTTTGGGAAGGTCGTTCTTGAGGACTGCTAATACTCTGATTAGCATGAAAGACAACATGATTAAAATGGAGGTGGGAGATCAAAAGATCTCTTTTAACATGTATAAGGCAATGAAATACCCGAATAAGGATTATTCTCTGCTACATCTGAATTCTATTAATGCGTGTGGAGAAGATGATAATTTCTGGTCTTCACCTGATATGTATTTGTGTGATTTTAAACTAACCAATGATGATCTCGTTTCCCCTTTTCTCTCTTTCTTTTCTCCACCTGATATTTGTGCTTGTGGAGGTAATGAGACTAATCACAAATACTCGATAGTTGATCGTACTAGTCACGTACCTCAATCAAACTCAGCACAAATCGATTATGTTTATGATAATTCGACTGTTGCTACTAATGCTAGCTCTATTACGAGCTCTAGTGTTTCATGTGCAGGAATTGCTGTTGCTGAGGATTCTACTCAAGATCGCAACACTCAATCTTCCATTGGCATCAGTGAGGAACCATTTGAGAATTCGGAGACTCCCAAGCCTGTAAACTCTGGAGACGAGCCAACAAGCTCAATCCCTAACTCTGACTCTTCCTCTGACAATTCTATGCAATTTAGTGCTTTGTCTCATTCAATCAAATTCTTACATGATGTTTGTGTAGATAACCATGCAGAGGTGGCTGACCATGTTCATGACGAGGAAGTCAAGGGAATTTTGGATTGTAATAGTGTGGGCACTATTCCTAAAAGTGTGGGGGAGTGTAGCCTTTCCTCTTTAGAAGTTACATAACTCGTCCCTTCCATTATTAAACCGCCCACCCTTGAGCTTAAAAGTTTACCCTCCAACCTCAAGTATGCTTTCCTGGAAGAGAATGAGAAGTTACCAGTAATTATTTCTAGTAGCCTTTCTAGGGAGGAAGAGTCGAGATTAATTGAGGTATTGAAAGAACATAAGGGAGATTAATTATTTCCTCTTTATTGTATTTTATAAATAAAGTGTTATTTAATGGGTTTGTTAGTGTTTCAGACATCCAAACAGGGTCTAACCAAAGGGAAACATTTAGAATCAATGAGAGGATCACAAAAAGCACAAAAAGTTTTGCGCCATCGTGTTGGGCCGCCGGCCCAAATCAGGACTTCCAGCGGCGCGGGACTCTGAGAGGAGTATGACGTCGGCACGTAAGCTTCAACGCAGAAATAGTTTGAGCCATCACTTTGAGCCAACGGCGCAGATGACGATGCAAGAAGAGACGTAGTCTAGGAGAAGTTTTGGACGGCTAGGATTCAAGATACGGAGATAATAATCGAAAAATCGCGGATATTGCGTTGCGCCTCCATGTTGGGCCGCCGGCGCAGCTGACAGCTCAAGTCCAAAATCGCTCCTTGACTTGCGGATCAAGCATATTACTCAGGGCTATAAATAGAGCTCGACGTTTCAGTCTCAAAGGGCCGATTCCGAGAGCTCAAAGAGTAGAGAGCACCGTAGAAAATAGAGAAATATTCTTCATCTCAAAGTTCTTGTGGGATCATGGCAATTCAATCTGATATTGATCATCTTTCCACCATAAGCAGCTAAACACCTACGCCCGAAGGAGCATTGAAGCAAAGCATGAACTAGGGTCAACATTTAAGGGAGTTTTCTCACACTTGAATTAGGGTTTTACTTTCTTGTTNCAAAGGGCCGATTCCGAGAGCTCAAAGAGTAGAGAGCACCGTAGAAAATAGAGAAATATTCTTCATCTCAAAGTTCTTGTGGGATCATGGCAATTCAATCTGATATTGATCATCTTTCCACCATGAGCAGCTAAACACCTACGCCCGAAGGAGCATTGAAGCAAAGCATAAACTAGAGTCAACATTTAAGGGAGTTTTCTCACACTTGAATTAGGGTTTTACTTTCTTGTTGAACCTAAGAACTAGTTATAATTCCTGTTTCTTGATTAAGAACTTGGTTTCTTGGCAATAGTTTTTGTTATTAAGATTTATGATTCTTGAACATTCTTTTATCATCAATTGAATGAAGGTTTCCAATTCTAGTTATGATTTATCTTGTTTAAGGTCTTTTCATGATTAAATTGTTAATCTAGGTCATTAAGTAATTAATGACTACCTTAGGATGATTTGTGTGAGGTGCTCCACTTATCGTTAGTAGTAATGATTCCTTAATCCAATCGCTCTATCGGGTACCTTCTCAACTTTGTTAATTCGTTATTTATTATTGTTTTCTTTCAATCTAGTCCTTTAGTTACAAATCACTAAATATTTATTGCTTAATTTAATTCGTGTCTTAGGTATTAGATCAACATTCCAAACGATTTCCTTTACCTCCTCCCGTTTAGTAAGAATTAAAGTGTTATTCGCTTTTAAACTATATAAGTAAGTTCCTCGAGAGATCGACTCAGATTGCACCACTATAGTGCATTAATTTCGGTATTTTGACCACCTTACGACGGGTTCGGTTAGGTACCCTGTAGTTTAAAACGTGACACTTTGTTACCCTGAGGTCTCCATGGTTACCTCTTTGGTACCCTGAACAATTTTTCCATTAATTTTGGATGAAATTTGGCACGTGACTTGCATGTGGGCTCACTAAAACTCAATTTTGTCCAATATTTTGTCACAATAAAAATCAAACGTTGCTTTTTCAAAAATGAGACCCACATTTAATAAATATTAAAAAAATATGGTCTCATTTGTTTCTGTTTTTCTCTCTTTTTTTCTCTTTAACTCTATTAGAAATGTAAAAAAGAGAAAGGTAGAATATTGGGAAAAATATCATAAGGTGGGATTTGACTATTTTCAGTAATCACACACCTATTGATTGGTTGATCGCTTGGTATCAAGTTGATTGTTTGAAATTTTCAATTTTCATTATTTCCCTATAAACTGAGTAGTGCAATTCTAAAAAAACAGTAGATAATTTGAGTTATTTATCTTTCAGTTTTTAAATTTATGTCTTATAAATTAAAAAAATTATACAAAAACCAAGATTAAAAAATTTGGATTGTATAACTCAAACTGTCTTCTTCTTTTTTTTGTCTGAGATAACTCAAATTATCTATCTCTCGTTTACCAAAAACAATTTTTATCTATCTCTCCAAAATGTCACCCAATTTCAATATTATTAAGATTAAGATCTTACAAAAATTCGAAAGGGACAAAAGATATTGATAATAGGCCCAATAATTAGGAGGCCCAATTGCCAGAAGATGCCCTTGGCCCAGTACGCCATAGGCCCACCAGATGGGTTGTAAGGGCGTGAACGCCCCTAACCTCGCTAAGGCAAGGACGCCCATAACCGCGAAGGGCATGGGCGCCCACGGAGCAAAAGGTCGCAAGGAATAAGGAAGCATTCCCTGAATCAATCACGAACCACTCAAGGATCAACCAAGATCCGCTGTCAATCAAGACAAATTGCTCAGTGATCCTTCCCACAGATTTTGCCTTGGCCATCAAGGCGTCTTTCATAAATAAGGAAGTTACGTGGGAGCCAAGGATCACAATCAGATCAGCAAGGATCACAATCAAGTATTCAAGCATTTATGGCAAGATCACACCAGATTGCCCTCAGCCAGTATAAAAAGGTCAGACCTCCACACTGGCAAAGGTACGCTCTATTCTTAGTCAATTGACATCATTGAGCAAATAACCATTACTGACTTAAGCATCATAGGTGAATCACAGGGCCACCCTGTGCGTTCATTGTCTTGCAGGTAACCTTTAACCAAGAGTTGCCTCATCTGAACTAGGTAATGACCCCTGGCCAGAACCTAGTTCATCAAATATTAAGATATATCAAATAAGCAAATATATAGAAATTTCACTCAATAGCACTACAAGTAAAAATATAGATTTTGAAAATCTTAGGAAATAATTAAGCTCTAGAAATTGAAGAATAAAAAGTGACTTACAATACCTAAAGAATAACGAGGACAAAAGTCTTAAATTTCTAAAGATATTTTAGTGACCCGCCAATGGTGATGGACGTTAATGAAAAACAAACAATCATAAATAACGAATAATGACAAAGTTTCTACCTAATTTGAAGAATCACCACTCTCTTTAAAATGTTGTTTTATTTGTATTTTTCCTCCCCAAATAATAAACATTGCATCTAAATTACAGTTTAGTTATAGAGGAACATCATAGAGATTTTATCCAAATCATAGCTGGAATATTTAAATTGATTTTATATTTTTATTTTAAAACTTATTTTAATCTTTTATCTGTAGAATATTTAAATTGGTCTAATATGTTTTCAGTTTAAATATAATGAGTCTAAAGATTGCTTTTGACAAATAATTCTTTATCTAATTAGATCTATCACCATATAAGGTTAAATCGAGTCTAAAAATTTGAATAGCTTATTTCACTGTCAAGCATAATTGGTCATATATTTTTGGCAAAGTCTTATTTTGGTTCATCAGGTTTGCTCAAAGTTCTGTTTTGGTCCCTCATCTTTTTTTTTCTGTTTCGTTTTGGTCCCTCAACTTTCCAAAACGTTCCATCGTCAGTCCCTCAACATTTCCATCCAACTTTTCCGTTAGAAAAAGGGAAAAATTAACTTTGATCTCCTAAAAGTTTTATTATTTTGTATTAAAGTCTTTTTCCTTTTATAATAGGATCAAAACTTAAATAAAAGAAAGAAATGGAGACTTTAAATGGATTTCACACCTAGAGTAAAAAAACGCAAGAAAATGCAGGCTCGAAAGTAAGTAACTCTTGACAAATCCCTTTTCTGTCTAGTTAGAACCATCAACAAATGAGGTCAAACTAGAACGAAAATGAGTTTATGATCAAAAGGTGAAAAATTATTCTCAAACTTACATTTGGATTTAATTTGACCTTATTTGTTGACGATCTAAACTGAAATAAAAAAAGACTCTTCAAGAGTAACTCGTAGTTCTGGACTTTTCGTATTTAGACTTGAACTGAGAAAAATATGATCAAATTCACTTGTTTGATTGTGAGATGAGTAACTTGTTTTCTGGACTCAATTTGATCTTGTTTGTTAACAGTCTCAATTAAATAAAGAAGTACTCGTAAAAAAAACAATTTGTAATTCTAAAATTATAATAATTAAACTTAAAATGATATTAATATGATTACAAGATGAATTTAAAATATATAAGATTAATTTAAATATTCTAAAATATTAAAAGATGAAAAATTGAAATTAACTTTGATATTAATGTTATAAAATATAAGAAATAAGGATATTCAAAGTAGAGACAAAAGTAGGAGGAGAGAGTGATTCTTTCATTCAACTGATATCATTCACTTTACATCAACACCTAAAGCCTCTATTTATAGGCTAAAGGATATGAAAGGGGGATGTGTCTAATTCAATACTAATAATGAAGGGATTGTTGGAGATTGTGCCCTAGGGCCAATCATTTTATGTATATGTTTTGAAGATATGGATTAATTTATGGAGATAAATTATGTTGTTATCATATTATTAGCATGTTTACTATGATAGCGTCCTTGATTAATTATGAGATAATTAATCTAAATCCGTCCCTGGTCGATTATTCTCGTGGGAGCGAGAATGAACTAAGACCAGCATGACCTCGATGTATGGAGATGCATGCACTAGATGCTTTACGAGAGTCATGGTGCAATTATGTAAGGGGTTACAAGTTGCTGGACTGACCCCGAGAGTCCTGCATGGGTTTAGTCATTAGCTAGTCTCTCCTGTACACCTGTCACGATGCCTTAGACCTGAGGTCTTGACTATTCCGACGTTCTAGTTGTCAGACTTTGGCCTAGTCTAACGTTGCCCGTAGCAGGGTAGCCATAAGGGCTAGGTACGGGTTTGGTTGATTACAGTGCTGAGGAATGTGGTTGACCAAGATGGAATTTTGTCCCTCATCAAAGATGAGAGATATTTAACTGGTGCCCTCGATGAGTCTGTCCAAGGAATGTGTGGCCACACAGGGAAATGGGACTTAATCAAGAAATCGAGAAAGTTGTGGTTTGGATTTAGGATGACTTTCCCGTGCCTTATCCATGACCAAAATATCGTGTGACAATAGGGTCTATGACAAGGTGGTACTAAGGTTAAATTGGTCTTTTGATAAAACGATAACTCACGTGTTTTGGGTAGTCGTGATGGCTTGCTAGAGTCCGCTCTCGACTTGTGAGTCATTAGGATGGCTTGCTACCAACTTCACGTGGGGACTGCTGGGTCACACATGAGCAGGATCTGGACACCACTTAAAGGGACACGAATTAGGGTTAATTCGTGAGTCACTCCGGTGACACAATTTAAGGCATAGCAAAATGTTTGGGACATAAAGTCTTGTCTTAAATAAAATCTACGGTTGAGATATTTAAATTTGTGGGACAACTTTAAATATATTAATTGTTAAATAGTTAATTGGATTAATCTATTTACAATTATAATATTAGGGAATAATAAATTAGATAAGGTTCCTAAAAGTTAGGAGATTATTGATTTATTAAATTCACTAATATT